>JANHGB010029396.1:0-56438 GCA_026283785.1 Coracopsis vasa
GGACCTGCTCTGCAAAGGCAGCACTTTGGTGTAAGGATTCAGTCCTGTTAGTGACAGAGGAGACTTGAAGGAATATAACAAATAATATCTTTACTGTGAGAGTGGTGAGGCACTGGAAGAGGTTGTCAAGAGAAGCTGTGGATGCCCCATCCCTGGAAGTATTCAAGGCCAGTTGGATGGGACTTTGAGCAGCCTGATCTAACGGAAGGTGTCCCTGCCCATGGCAGAGGTGTTGGAACTGGATGATTTCTAAAGTTCCTTCCAACCCTATCCATCCTGTGATTCTATGTTTCTATGACCCCATGAAAGTGCAAGAACAAACACAAAGACCAAGCATCCCCAAGCTCAGCTGCTTTGGGAGCTACTACTACCAGCAGCTCCTACATCCTGTGCATGTTCAAGAGGACCAATTGTCTCTACAGGCAGTACAGATGTATGGCTTTGAAGCAGCATGTGTGTCACTAATGATACCCAAACACCATAGTTTAAACGTCATTGCTCTCAAGCTCATTACCTTGGAGAGCGCAGAGAACCAGGAGTGACCACAAGACATCACAGTACTACAGGAGTCAGTGCTTTAGTCTTGTGCATGATAACAACCTAGAAGGCCCAAGGCTGCTCTTCTCTCCACTGTCCTCCAACTGGCAGCAAGATAGATGACAGTCGATAGAGCAGGATTGCAAGCTTCTGTGTTCCCAGATGAAGCCAAGAAGAGTCCTCCCACCGAAGCATGTTTCTACATTCCCCAGATCTGTCGCCTGATGCGTAATACAGAACAGATCCTCTAATGCAAAGCTCTGGAGTCCTTCAGGTGTTTCTTTATCACTGTTCTGCTCTGGTGAGAGACAGTCCTACAGCATTGCCTCAACACCACAAACTGCTTGTTAAGTATTGTTAAGAAATGTCAGAAGTTAATTTTTTTTTTTCCATGTTATCACATTAAGTAGAGGGAATCAGTTATTTTTGCATGGGTCCTCAACCATATGTGAAACAATTTTAATGAGGTGGGAGAGGGTGAGAAATGCAAGACACTCTGGGAAGCCACTTTTATTTATCTCCCGTTAAATGACCACACACAAAATGCTGCAAACAAAAGTTTAATATATCTGGTATTCATGACAGTCTTCATGCGTTTTTGTATCTGACTTTGAGAGACAGTAGGCATAACAAACAGAACTGCTCATATTCAAGTTATATGTAATTATTCTGTCTGCTCTCTGTGGAGGGAGAGGTTAAGTTTCTGTACTTATTGATGCAGAAGCCACTTTGGGGTCTCTCACCATGTATAACAGGATTGGTTATTTAAGATAGAGATCTCTGGAGGACTCTGGAGGCCAGACTTTGGTAGCAATGAGCTGCATTATTCTCTGTGATTTTAAGCAAAGAATTGTATATACTTTTGACATTTTATGAATAATAAATTTGATGCATTTTAACATATTGTCAGAAACCAGGAAAATAACATTCATATTTTCCTGTTCTAGCCACATCCTGAGTCTATTACTTGCCCCCTGCTAAGAGAGAGAGAAAAAAAAAAATGAAATTGTAACAGGTGTCTTGATAAGAGCATTAGACAAACAGTACTACAGCTGACCCAGAGCTCCACACAGATATTCTCAGTGCAGTTGTTAACTATTTATACTTACATACACTCGCACTTGTAAATATTGGCTCCTGAATCTGAATGAAAAAAGAACTATTTTCTTATTAATAACACTAGGCTCAAATGGTAATCATTGCAAGTAGTAGTATCTTTAAAAATACAGTCCTATACCTACAAGCAGATATAGATTTTGCATTTCCATTACAATACTTTAATCTATGACCTTTGTCCTGTTATTACAATACTATTGAAATTAGGTTGTTGGAACGAAGATGTGGCTATTAATTTATTCATTGCTTTTTTTTTTTTTTTTTAACCTAAGGGTAGTAGAAAGGTCTGAAAATGATTTTAAATCAGATGCTTTTTTTTATCTGTGATAGAGTCTTTCCCATGAATAAAAGGCTTTGTTGAGTCTGGCAAAGGCTCCAACTTTGTCCGCAGGTTAATATACAGACACACAAAAAATCAGAAGTTGGACTTCATAAACATGATTGGCCAGTAACCAGAGTTATGCCTTATCAATTCCTAAAACCAGTTTTAAAACCAATATATATAAAAGATATATATATACATACATATATATGTATGTATGCATATATGCAGTGCTATGCTGTTACTACTAACATTTCCATCCCTACAAGGCCCCCAGCAGTTTTTTGGTACAAGAAGAAACACAAATGATGACATTTTCATTTTGTATTTCATATCAGCATGCTAAGCTAAATTAGCTAGTCCCAATTCTGGTTTCATACAGAAGTAAATCTAGAATAATTCCAGCACGATGAGCAACGATGCATACATCACTCGGGTAAAAGCACAAAATCATGGCTCTGCTACTTACATTTGTAATGTCTGGGAATAGAAGAAATGATACAGGCACAAAACAGAGCATCACGCTATCTCCTTGCACACACAATACAGCCACAATCCCTCTCCAAAAGCTGCATTTCCATAACATAACAGTATTTCCACACCTTTAGCATTTTGCATATCTAACACTAATGTTGTAACAGCTAAGGCCATGGCACGGACATAATCATCTATTTTCTTGTTAAAATTCTGAATGAATAAATTTCCAGCATACCACAATTACACCATAACTCGCACAACTTACAACATGCCTTCGTTAGAGGCACTTGAGAGAATTTTACTTTGTCCATTTTAACTTTATTTAACAACAGTCATACACCATTCACATTAGCTCAGATTACGCATTTAATTTCCTTAAGTGCTACTCTTAAAACATCGCCATGCTTAATGTTGACGTCTAAATGGTACCATTTACGTTTTGCTGTGAACACCTCATTAAAGCAAATGGAGCAGGTAAGGAGGGAGAGCATCTGCCTTTGTGGAGGCAAATGGGGAATTGAATGCTTTTGTTTGTCTGAGAACAGTTGAGCACGATTTTTAGCTTCTGTAAATTGATGTAGCTCCATAGATTTCATCAGAGCTTCTCTGATTTATATTAGCTACAGATAAGGTAGGGTTTCCTGTGAGCCTCGGGTAAGGTAGTATTCTCTGCCTCCATAAAGTCGCTTAGGAGATGCCTCCAGAGCACTGGCTGTTTATAAATTGGACATGGTGTATTTTAAAACAGGGGCTACTTATATGGCACCTTTCTACTAGTAAAGTTCAACCTTTTTTCTTTTCCTCACGTGAATATCAAATCTGTGACAGTTTAGTACAGTGAGAAAAAAAGTACTTTTTCCAATTAAAAAAAAAAGGGGGGAAGAAAGTGATTTTCCCTGACTTGCCAAAATTTCTCTCTTTAAGTAAGATCAAGCACAAAATATTTTGAAAGCTCTAAAAGTATAAAAAAAAGGGCAATTATTCAAGTCATTCTGCATTTTTATTCTGTTATTGCCTTCAGTGAACATAGGTACATATACTAGAACTCCTCTAGATTTTTACATGTATTTTTAAGTATTACAGAAGAAAAAACAAAAAAAAACAAACAAAACACCTACACCAGCATCTGCTAAAGTAAATAGATCAAGAGATATCACTAAACCAGCCTAAACTCAGTTTCCTTCACTGTAGCATCTGCAGTAGAATCAATGGACTACAAAGGAGATTTCATCCCTTTCTACTGCAGCAAACAGTGGCAGTGATAAATTACACACAATATTTTATCTTAAACATGATTTAACCATAAAGCTGTTGTCAGTAGGTTGCATCACTTCCTAAAATCTGCATTAGTGTCCCACCACCCTATAAAATGCCTTATGTCTCCTCAGCTCCCACACCACCATGTGACCACCTAGCAAACAGAGAATAAAGTAGTACACTGTTAATGTCTGAAAAATCTTTTGAAAACTTGGGATAAAAGCTACCATATAACTGCAAAGTATTATTATTATTATTATTATTATTATTTCCTTGATGTCAATGTGAGCTGTAATAAGGTGGGTTTTTTTCAATTTGTAACTTAAAAGAGAAAGAAAAATTAGCCGCTGCTCTGTTTCCAAAGCCAGCAGAGGCCATTGAGGAATTTACAGCATTATATTTCAGCTATTTCTTAACCCTTTTTGCCCCAAAATATGGAACCAGGGTTAAGCGTGGTCTATTTCTACTTGGTGTGATTCTTGGAAACAAGGAGTTAATATGTGCGGCAGCAGCTATTGCTTTTACTGACAGCATATGTTCATTATGAGATGAACAGTTTAAGCCAACTGAGTACGCAGGAACTTTAATAGCAAAGGAATGGTTATACTAGCTTCAAAAAGCTTACATTAATGCAATGTGACACTGCATATTTTGTGAGGCTTTCAAATTCATTTTTTTTCCAAGTAATTTGTGTTAAAAAAGTCTTAGAAACTTTTCTGAAGCAAATAAATAAACAAATGCTTCCTCCTACTCCGACTTGTTCCTCTACTCTATTACCTAAATGGATTATCCTCAGTTTTTCCCCTCCAAAAGTCAACAGCAGAGGAGGCTTAATAAGTGAAAGTAAAAGCTATTAGCACTGTTTTGCAACTATATTGACAGCACCGGTGGCAAAGCCATCTCCTGTCATTTGCTGGCAAAGACGGATGTGGAGAGTCCCCATCTCCTCTCCTGGCAGCAGGGAAACCCGGTGGTCAGCAAAGCCGAGTTTCCACAGCAATACCCGGTTATGTTTCCCAGGCAACCAGGATCCTCAAAATCTGGTAGCAATTGGTGAGCAGAGTAATTTGGGGACAGCAAAATCCATTTTCTCACTTAGCCAAAGTCAGAGCCATGCTTGTGGCAGACACAGTTGATGGAATAGTTTGGTGGATCTGAAGGAAGAGGGGGCTGCAAGCCCAGCTGCAGGACGTGGCTGCTTCTCCTGATTTACACCTATGAGCAGCCCCCTCAACTTCTCCACTTTGCTTATCAGAGGGCTCAAAAAAATAGCAATTTTATTTTTTATAGTTTTATATTATTTTTATTTACAGTTATTTTTTTCTATTGCTAATTTAATAGTTAGTTACCACTCCTACATTTCTGTCAATTTTTAATACCACCTCATACATATTTTGTGCCAGCTTTTGGGAAAGCTAATAATTTTTAACTGCTGCATTCACAGCAGAGGACCAAACCTTGCTATCTGCATTCAGTTCTTAATTCAACCAACACGCCACTGCAAGCAAGGGAAGTTTTGTCCAAGTGACAAAAACCAAAATTCAGATTCAAACTAACTTTTTCACAAAAATCTTTGATCTGGAAGGAGGGGGACGATATGCTCAGCCCTGGTATTTAGACAGATGTGAGGCCAGAATTTTACATAAAATCTTTAATACAGTGTCCTGTTGTTATTGTTGTTGACCCTGATTGTTCTACCAATACCTGGCTTACTGTCATCTGAGGGCATTAGGGAAGTGGAAAAAAGGTGAGCAAGCCACATTTCACAGGCAGAAATTTACTCTTCTGCCTGCCTTGACTGCTATCTCCAGACCTGGGAAAATCATTATCTGAATATTGTCACTTTCTAGGCTTTCTTGAGCAGATTTACAAGGCTATGAAGAAGTTTTACTATTTCAAAGAACATATTGGCAGCTGGCCACAAATGACCTATCTGAGCTTGAAAGCTGGTGTTTCCAGCAGTTCTCAGTAATGTGTTTTTGTGGCATGGAGGCACAATTCCAGACAAGAAATACAACTGAACATATGAGATAAAGCAGAATCTCCAGCTGTTAATCAGTGCCATCAGGCAAGATTCAAAGTACTACAAAGCATTGTGTGACTCTTGACACAGTCACACAAAAAAATTACCCAAATTAGTATTAGGCAAACAGGCTAACCTTAGTTTCTTTAGATATGAAAAGCCACTCTGGTTTTCCACGGGCACAGAAGACAGAAAAGCACAGATTTTGGGGTTATGCTCACATGTGCTAGGTGCTTTGTGCTGCCAGAAATTACTGACCTTCATGATTACTAACATGTAGACCTGGGAAGAAATTACCTTAGGTCACAATTAGATTTAATCTTTTTCTTCCATAAATGGCACTAGGAAGGTCAAATTTAGTCTTTTCCTGTGAATGGAAACTATTAAACTTTTCTCATTTGCTCCTTTTTTAAAGATATGGCATAATAGAAAAAAGGATAGTCACAGATTTGGTCTATGATTTAAAAGGCTACCCTATAGTGTCTACTTAGAATTGAGCAAATGCTGTTCAACTGTGTTCAGTCTCCTCCACCAGCCACTGACACAGAAAGAATTTTATCCTATGAAAAAGAAAAATATCTAATGCTCACCTTACTAGATATAAAATGTAAGAGGAAAAAAAAAATCCTCTTCTATCAGAATATTGTCCTACACTACCCAAAACTTAATTGTCTTAAGCAAACTTACATAAGATGAATAAAAAATTCAGTTAAAGTTTGTGAAATGTGTGTCTGGAAACTAACTATCAAGACAGGTCATGTATATATTAAATAACTTTTCAGCTCATGTGATCTTTTAAATAATCATAAACTTACAAAAATATCACTGACTATCCAAAAGAAAAACAGAATTACTATAGCCACTATTCTGCCTCTCACTCTGTCCTATCCATTAACTGTACCTCTGGAGTCTCACCAGTGAAGGTCTTGAGGAACTGTGAAAAGCTCTTGCAGGCATGGTGTATTCCTTCCTTCCTCCAGGATGCATATGCATTGGCCCAGGTGTTGAAGGAGGCTCTAAGATATCACGCATGGGAAATCAAACGGTTAAACAAGGACACCTTGCTAATATTGGGAATGCAAGTTTCTATCTGGAAGTTTGGGGAGCATGAAATGGGTCTGTATACTTAGGGTCAAACAGCTATAACATCAGGAGGGCCAGGAGGGCCAGAAGGGCCAGAGAAATGAAAAACCAGGATCTGTCTTAACATGATGAACTATCACGCTAGCTTCTCCAGCACTTTAAGACTAGAAAAATCAAGGCTGCCACTTCTTTCTACTTGCAGAAAGAACAAAACAAACAACAAAAGAAAACATCGAACCAACTGTGGCAAGGACAAGTTTTTTTCTGAAACAGCTGGCTGACTTTTTGCCTTTTCAATGATTCAGTGCATCTGGGCCAGAGGAAGTATCTATCAGAATGTTGGTCTGCTCACACTGTGTTTGTAGTACCGCTGTCCTAGACTTGTGAAAATCCTGTCTGAAACCACCCTGTTAACATGGGCAGAGGTTACCTGTGCTCACAGAAATAGTCTGAGCTCAGGCTGCCTTTGGGTATTATCTTTCTCAACTACTTACACCGTTCAGCACATATTGCTGCTACAAGTAGGATCCCCAAAATAGGCAGCACTGTAGAGTGGAGGAGAGCTGCTGTTCTTACATTGTATTATAACGGAACAGCCAGCAAGTGCTGTTAAATTCCCCAAACAGAACTAGCACACAAACAGAATTCACAAGGATGCCTTAAGTCTTGAGGATGAAGCTGCAGGAGATGCACTTATTACAGTGTCTAGGCAGCACAGGAACATATTATAGCCTGACCCTTTTTGAACTTTGTCCACTAGCTTTAGATAGGTCCTCTGCACTGCTCAATGCTGACATTATATGTCCTGGTAATATAAGATAACTGAAAATCTCCCACGAACTTGTACTGCCTCTGCCCAGCAGTCAGCCTGGCATCCCAGTAGGATTTGCATGGAGGAAAGTTCCACTTCTCATGAAGAGAATTATTTATTGCTTTGTAGACACTGGTTACAAAGTCTGTCTATTCTTTGGACAACAGCAGAACTGTGAGTTGAGCTGATATCCTAGGAACATTTCATCATTAAAGCTTTCCTAATAATATAGCCGGCTTTAAAAGTATTTTTTGAAGAATGAAAGGCTTAAAAGGCAGTGCCCATTGGCCCAGCACAAGTGATGCCGTGGGATTCTCCTAGATGGTAATGCTTTTCTGTGCAATCATGTTAGTTGGCAAGGCAAACAAAGCAGAAAAAAAGGAATCAGTTTTGTGAGAAGACTTAAATAGTTCTTCGCTTATTTATTAGCACTGGTTCATAAAACACTTGAGAAACAAGCCCTGCATTGCTAGAATGACTCAAGCCCTACTGTTTATTCTTTCTTCCCTTACCTCAAAATGCTTTGTTCAGCTTTAAACCAAAAGGCAGATGAATTCACTCCTATCTCAGCAAGGTCAACATAACTGAATGTGCCTTGAAGACAGAAGAAAAGTTGGCCATAGGAGCTAAAAACAGCAAACAGGATTTTTCTCTCTACTCTCAGGACTGACTGAAGCAGTTTCCCAAATGCATGTGTGAATCAGACTTTTACAATTATGACTGCAGTTGTTATCTTGGCGTAGTCAAACATCCATGTTACTTTTCAGAGGAACTGCATGAGGTGCTTTGCAACATAATCTTGTTCAAGCTTGAAGGAGCGAGATTCATATAACAGCAGCAAGAGAATAGAGAGAAAAATATGTAATCTCGGGTCTAATCTAGCTGTGCTTAATACCTGCGCTTATTCTGCTTGCCAAAAGGGATAATGCCTGTTACTCTGTTTTCTATTGCTGGGTTAAAGATTGCACTGGTAGTATTTAATATAATAATTCAATTTTGGTTTTCTTAAAGCTTATCTTGTTTGTCTTCCCTGGCTTTCAAACTTTGTTGCAGGTAAGTTGCCATGCAGCAGTTCCCAGAGCAGCCCTCTGCTTCTGAGATAACTGGTTTCTTCCCTGTTGTCTTCTACTCTGTAAGGAGTCAGTCCAACTTCGTCATGCTCTTTTCCTTACTGTTCTCAACATCAGCCCAAGTTGCTGCATAGAAAAGAAAAAGAACTACATTCTACTGCAGTGCTCAGTTCAAAGCTACTGTGGTGGCCCTGAGTCTCTTACACTTCCACTCCTTTTGTTCTTTTCCAACATTGGGCTTAAGGCCTGATTATGAGTGCTCGCAGATCTAGTGATTTTCATCTTAGCGCACTGTCAGGTTAAATCACTGGCAATGTCCTCTCACCAGGAGTTTGCGATTAAAGGACTGGCTTTACATCAGGCATTGCATGATTCAAATAAAAAAATCACATGCAACTGTTTGGTGCTGTAGTGACAAGGTGTTATTGCTGCCTTCATTTAGTGACTTTTCTTGTGAGCATGAAGGACTTGCTGCCAGAGAGAAAACTGCACTGTGAAATACCACAAACACAGCATCTTCCTAAAGCCATGCCTCTGTGGACTTGTGTAGCAGAGCAACCCTGTGGTGTCATCTTTCTTTGTCTTTGGTCAATCCTGCACAACATCCAGTCCTTCACTGGGATCTCAGTTTGCTCCTCACCAATCTCCCTTCGAGACCAGTCACAGAGCCAAGGAATTATTTAGAATGAAAAGGAGCTCTGAAGGACACCCAACTGGACCTTATGCTTGAAGCAGGTTCAATCAATCAGATCAGGTTGCTCATGGTCTTTCTAGTTGAGTTTTTAAAGTCTCCAAGGATATCACCTCCACCTTCCTGGACAACTTGCTGAAATTTACAACCACCTTCACAGGGAGAAAGATGCAAACCACAGGACTGCCCATGTTCCAGCCTGCATCTGCTGCCCCCTGTGCTATTACTGTGCACATTCAGAAACAGGTTGGCTACATCTTCTCTACACTCTCCCATGAGGCAGTTGTTGACAGCAGTAAGATCCTTCCAAAGCCTTTTCATCTTAAGACTGAACAACATCAGTTCTCTCAGCATCTTCTCATCCATGATGTGCTCCAGCCCATTGACCACCTTTGGTGGCCTTCCCTAGACTCAGTCCAGCATGCCGTCTTCATCTACTTCTGCATGTAAGCAGCACAAAATCCCCCAAAATTGTAGAAGACCACTTCCTTCGCTAGCCTTTCGCAATTTCTGAAGAGGCTGGAAGAAGATGCACCCAATCTACTGCAGCAACCCAATGTAGATTTTTTGCAGCAGTTAAACTGCATTTTGCTGACTGAAAGGGTGGGAGCCAACATATGAAAACAGAGACCAAAACATCTTTTAATTATAAATGTGAAGTACTGTCTATGCATTGCAAACAAAACATGATTCAGACTATTTTGTCATACAGTACACAAAGGCAGGAAGAGGTAGCCTAACTATTTCTTTTTGTATTTTTTCCACAATTTCATATACTAACAGTGATGCTCTAATTACTACTTGGGGACTTTAAATTGATCCTATAATGGGATCTGATTGGTAGCAGCACCTTGAAAATCATTAAAGAATTCTGCAATTTGTTAAAGAACTAAAAACAGTCGTATTACTGAGAGCAGAATACATTTTCACTCTGTAACTGGTACGTAATTCTTTGTAAAAGGGTATTAATTAGTGCTTAATGGGATTTTTAATTTCATTTTCTGCCAGATATATACTTGAGTAGGAGCTTGACTGACGATAGGACCTTGACTGAGCAATTGAGTAACCAGAAATCATTACCACCAGTGTGCACTGGGTCCATACTGATCACCTACATGCCAAAAAATAAAAAGTCATTGAACCTTGTTTAACAATTTTTCTAGTTCTGTTTGCTGGGTGCTTAGGGGCAAGCAATAGTCCTTTGCAGTTCCTGGGGATTAAACACAGGTATTTTAATTTGACCTTTTTAGGTGTTGGAAAAAAAAAGCTTTCACTTGTGTAGACTCTCCTGTGGATTAAATGGAATAACTACAACAAGGAATTTTCCCCTTTGTTTTGAAAGGGGAAATTCTTTTGGGATTTGCTTCTTCCCTCTTTTTCCTTTGATTAGTAAATCAGCAAAAGGCTGTGTTTTGAATAGAGATGCAGTAGACACTTGTTCTGGAAGTGCTACTTTATAATGCATTTTCCTGAGGGCAAACAGCATTTGTGTAAAACGCAAAAAATCAAGTTAGGGCAAGGTAGGCTGCCTCTTTCACGGGTACAGAGCCCTGTGTAAACAAGAACAAAGGAGACACAGAAAAGATATGTACCATTTTCATAAGTTCTAACTGAAGTTGTATAAACATAAGTGTAATCATATTTTCCATTCCCTTTGGCATCACTTTCTGGTTGATTTGTTTTCTGATGTGCCCTACATCATTGCCTTTCGTCTTTCAGAGATGTGAATTGTCAGTAGTTTCCTTAGCTGCAGTTGTGCTCCTAAGAAATATGAGAAAATCCTTTGTTGCATAGAAGGTCATTATGTAATAGATAACAAGGTAGGGGGAGAGGGTTGTCTCTGCATCAACTGGTGGCATAATCCCCAAGGGAAAACAGACTTTAGTTGAACAATCAGAAAACTGGCTTGCTTTATGGTGTTTACACTGCTGCTTGCTAATGGATCACCATAAAGGAAGCAAAAGGACTCTTACACTATTGAGTACGCTATCATGGGAGTCTTCTGAGTGCGCCTTTTTTATTTGCTGCAGTCAGGTTAATGAGCTCACCAGCCCACTTGATGTCGAGGACTTTGTAACAAAGCAATCTCTCATTAAATGCTGCCTGGCACCACTCTCTTGAAGCAAAGGGACATTCAGATTATTGAATGCCTTTGTATTCCTTATTCCTACCAGGCTATGGCGTCCAGCAGTGGCATCAGTCCCGCACACTTACTGGCAGCCATCCAGTCATGCGCCTGCCCTCTTCAAACTGCATGGGCATTTGCCAATCTAAGCAGCACTAGTAGGCAAACAAGCATGGCACACGACTGCTCTGGCAGGTAGCCAGATGTGCAGCTGAACCATCTCACTTCCCCGCTACTGTACGGAGAAACACATTCTTTCCCCATTCTTTCCCATTCAGTTGATTTACATGGAGAAGTTTTGTTGCAATACAAAGGAATGTGCATTTATCTGCATTCTCTTTCTGCTTTAACACCTTTTTTCAGTCTCAGTAGTGCAGGTCATGAATTCATCTGTGGCTTTATTTAAATACCTCCTGGCTGACAGTTTCTTCAATGAAATGACCCCAGAGTGTTATCAGCTAGCTAGCAGGTGTGTCTCTTTATTCAGAATCTTGCAGGCAATGGTGCATCCTGGGTAAAGAGCAATCTACGCGTGATCCAGCTCTTCCCTACATTACTCAGGAGATTTAATGGTTCACTGTCATGAAAGAGCTTACAAAGATGATTTTTTTTTTCAAGTTGGCTTTCCACTGGGCTTTGTGCCCTGAGATATTTTGACACAAACATACAAAATTATAAAGAAGGAATTTTTGTGAAAGGCTTCCTCTCATTCAAAAAGTAAAACCAAAAAAAACTAAAAAAAAAATAATCAGCCTTAAACAGGCTATTATTTTTAGTTGTAAGAACTAAACAGTTATTAATAATAATGTGACTGCTTTGTTTATAGTTCCACTAGTAAACAGCCTTGTAGAGTAACATTTCCTGACATCCCCATGTGTGTCTGTGCACATACAGGTACACCCTGTTCCTATTAAGGCAGCCTCTATTGTTGAGGAAATCCTCCAAATCTAGTTACTAGAGTGACAAGAGAAAACCACGCTGAATAAAAATAAATACTTCATAAAATAACATTAAGAAGATTACAGACAACAGAGGGAATCCCCTTGTCCTTCCAGATGTTGCCGTACAGTGTTTTAGGACACACTTTCCAGATCTTTTTCTTTATAGGGCTACTGCTTTGCCTGGCCTGGCAGGGAGGGAGAGGGAAAACACAGAGCCCAACTGTGTTTTCAAGGGTCTTGCACATGAGTTCAGGGTAGTCTGGTGAATTGTGCCCTGGGACACTCTCCCTCTTTTCCCCAGACAAATACTAGGTTTGATCATACCAGCAAACACTTGTTCAGTGTTCATCCACACTTGAAGTTACTTTTCCCTCCTTCCAGCAGTGGACTGGAAGGAGGTCCTACATAGGTGATGTTTGTGTGCTCAGAAATTAAAGTGATAGACTCACCTTTCCTTTCTTGGGGAAGGAGACTGAAAAAGTAAAGTTCCTTGTCTGTCTTTCAGCAAAAAAACATAAAAGAACAATAAAGATTATGGAAATTAATTTTATCCTGACCTGAAGTCAAACGGAGTTTAATGGAGCACAATCCAACTTCAGTTTTGCTCCCGCTTCCACTGAAATTAGCAAGTGAGCTCTTGTTGACTTAGAGAGCAGGCCTGTGATTCACAAATTTGGCTAATCCACTCATATTTTCAATATGAGATTTTGAAAAGGTCATGGAATGCAGAGTCAAGACTGTTGTCCCCAGAAGGGGTTTGGCTTGAGATCAGGCAAAGATAATAAAAACAGCTGTCCAGCTTTTCAGCATGGAATACATACCAGCTGTATTGACTAGTAAGACAAGATGATGCTGGACTTAGGAATGTAGGAAGGTCTTATTATTTTTTTAGCCTTCTCTATTCTGTCTTCACCAAACAGACGACTTTTGTTTAGTAGGAAGACCATTAACTTGATTCAGCACCAAAGGTCCCAATTACGTTTGCTGTATTTCAAAGTGGAAGACATACATTAAAAAACCAATACTTTTCGAAATGTGTTATGGAATTTAATGATAATGGACAAAGGT
Source organism: Coracopsis vasa (assembly GCA_026283785.1). NCBI lineage: Eukaryota > Metazoa > Chordata > Aves > Psittaciformes > Psittacidae > Coracopsis > Coracopsis vasa. The sequence goes on from JANHGB010029396.1 coordinate 13,522, forward strand.
GAATATTATCGAAAAATAAATATATTGCCAAATAATTTGTCAAGTTATAAGGGTTCAACAACAATTTATGTGCAAAAATAAATAAACTTATTTAAAACCACAATTTTATTCTTTTTTTTGCACAATCCAAGTAAATAATTTTAACTCTGTTGTTGGGTTTGGGGTGGTGTTTTCTTTCCTATGGCAATACTTCATCAGAGCTTGTTCTGAAAGTTAGATAAATTTTTAACAAGTGTTTAGGCAAAATTAAACTCCATCTTTCAACTAGTAATTTTCTCCGCAATAAATTAAATCCAGCAAGTTATAAAGTTTCACTCTTTTTGACACTTTTAGCCTGTTTTATTTGCATTCCACTCAACCAATGGGTCAAGCATTATTTTGTCCACTCTGCAGAGACAATAGATTGGATCTTGTTCTGCCATTTTCCTTCTTCCTCTCCCTTCCCAAGCAAGAGTATCAGTACTGACCATTCAAAAAGCTAAACATTAACACCAGCAGAAATACTTCAATAAACAGCTGAACTTTGGTTTTGGATCATATGCACCCAGATACTCAAAAAATATTTAAGAATACAACCCCCACTGATCTCCATCCCTTGAACAGACTCTGAATTTTACATTCAGAATCATCTATAGATCAGCTTCTGGACAGAACGCATGTATTTTAAAGTCCTATACATCAGTAATTTTACATACATTTTGCAGTTCATTCATAATTCCATTGCTAAGGGACAGATGCAGATTTTGAGGCCAGCACGAATTGTTGTAGTCCTCTGCTCTAATCCTTCATACTACACAGGCCATAGCATTCCACTTTGCAATACCCACTGCATCACAATCAGCACTGCAGCCAGGAGAGAAATCCTGCCCATCCCTTCTTTCCTACCTTCAAGGAACTGTCTGGTTTGTATTTCTAGTGACATTAACTTTTCTAAAAAACAAATACTTTTATCTTGTCTGTTGCCAAGCAGTTTCATCTCCCTGTTCAAATCAGAAAAGATGGGGACAGTTGCAGCTTGATCCTGTGTAATGCTGAGCACAGACTAGTGCTCAGGAGTGCTGACTAGCTAAGTGAGGCTCATGGGCTGTATGAGACTCTCGTTTTCCCTAACATGCTCTCAATTCCTAATGAGAATGCAGCCCAGGGATGGCAAAGCCATGGTAAGCAACAGGAACTCGCCATGATGGCTACCTGAGGATGGAGTCTGGGTCTGTTCTTATTTCTTATTTTTACAAGTTTATTTACCTCACATTTTTTGAAAAGAACTGCAACGGTCTCCAAAACTTCATAAAACCTGCAGAATGCACATTTTTACCCAGACAGTTTCAATACTTCATTTTGTGCTTTGCAGCTTTTTAATGCTCCTCTTCCATACAGAAATACTATCAAGCAAGAGGTTATTTACAGACCAAGCAGGTGATGGTTTTCTTTCATCAACTACCTTAGAGGGTTAATTAAGAAATAGAGCAGCAAAATCGGAATCAAGGAAAAATGGGAAGTGTGCTTATTAACAGTGCTTTTGTTTACTTTTCTAATTGCTTCCTTCAAAGATTTTGTCTCCACTATTACAACCAGCAAAAGCCCTGGTGTAGCTCTAACTCCAGCGCATGGTGTGTTTAATTCAGGAGGGCACCCAGGAGCCTGGCACATGGGGGTTTCTGCAGGTAGGGGTGATACTGAGCACAGCAAACGTGCCGCATCAGCATAACGCCAGGCCTGCATGTGTCTTATGGCAACGTCAAGCCAACGCTTTCTCCTCCCTCCATCCCTCATTCCTATCTGATCATATTTTAACAGCTAGAGAAGTGATGAATGATGAATTAAATATCCATTTCAGGCTGAACCTGAATGCAGCCATGTATACCATTCACAATTTTTTGGTTACTCGAGGTCAAGCTCCAAGTACCAGGAGGAAGAATTTGCAGCGCAATATTAGTAGGGTAGAAAAAAAAAGAAGAGAAAGAAAGCCCAGCCTGTCTCGTCTGCTGACGATCAGAAGATTGGCTGGCTAAATTCTCCAAAGCAGCCTTCAATTTTTTATCTAGCTATTTATAGAAAACTGCGGAAACAGCTGAGCTGAGTGAAGTGATGTCACTTTTGCTGGGAGAACGGCTTGCTCTGCGGCATGCGCTGGGAGCAGGAGGCTGGGGCCGCAGCCCCACAGCAGAAGGAGCTGTAAACACGGGCATTTTTCAGCTCCGCTGATCAATACAGCATTGATGGCTCTCGGCTGACCTTCAACCCCTCTGGAATAGCAATGGGCCAGTGCTGCATCTTGCAGTCTGCGAGGGCTGCCGCGTGTTAGCTACCAATTTTACAATCGATCAAAAGTCATCTTTGTCAATAAAGCTCGAGGTTTCAAGCAACGGCAAGCAATTTTGGAAAGGTCAGGGACCAGTTTTTATTTGTGCGACCTCTGCTTTCAAGCAGCAGCACGGTCCCCTATACCCATTAACAGTAGTAAGAAAATTTAAGATATTTTTTATTATTTTTTTCCCTCCCCCCCCACCCCCATGTATTTTTAGTAAGCCTTTGGGCATTTTCCCTGTCCCTAAAAGAATACGGTTGCGTGGCAACGTCCCTGGTTGCCATGGAGACTCGGTGTGTAAGCAGCTGCCGCAATCAGCATTAACTCCGGGCTCGCAGGTTTGTCATTCCAATGCATAGGGAGGGGGAGACAAATAGGACAGCAGCGCATTGCCGTAAAAGGGAAGTCACCTAGATAATGTCACTCACAAACATATGTTCCCCAATTATTCTTTCCACTGTTTTATTGCCGTAATTATAGCTAAACTAAGATTACAAAATTATATGGTTTTAATTTGCCTCTATCGACTATGTTTCACTTCCATTAAAATTAAGTCTAAACCCATTTAAGTAGCAAACTGTTGGCTTTCAGGGGATGGGGGATTTTGGTTTACCGGTGGGTGTTTCAAGGACTAAGTAAAAATAAAATATCTAGGAATCTTAATGTTTAACCAGAATGCAGCACAGTCTTGAGCGATGGAGCTTTATTCGTCTTTCTCTCATGATGCATTGAACCCCATAGCACAGCCACGGCCAGTGATGCTGGCCATGATTGTCCTCCTCCTCTTTCTCTCCCTGGTGCCCCTCTCCTCCAAAAAAATATTTGGGAATCCTATATTTAGCCATCCAAAAGTTTGACATGGGGCTGAGACCACTGGGTGCTGCAGCAACCTTCGACACATCCTTGTGCGATGGCTCCCTTTGAAGACCCCTGCAATAAACAGGCGCAATGGGATTGACTTCAAAATGAAGTAACGCAGCATTAACCCTGAATTTCCTTACATCGGCAGTCTTCAGACAATCCTTTAATGTTACTCGAACATATTTTATTATCTTTTTTTAGAAGAAGTTTACATTTTGCTCTGTTGCTGCCTGGCTGCTCCTGAACACATTAAAAACAAAAAGTAAAACACGTTAAAAAGTGTATGGCTAGTGATGAAATGCACCTCCACAGCTATTCTGCGAAAACCTACAGTTACTGGTAGTAAGGGGCTGTGGTTTGGAATTTTTTAATGCATAGGTGGAAGCATTTAATCAGTGTTAAATACACACATTTGCACAGCTGTGCTGGTTTGGTCGTGTAAGCGAGAATTTATTCATGATTTAAAATATTAGGCCACAGAGTGATGCTGACTCCCTCAGAAACAATTCCACGTTATGAGAAAAAGCAGTGTAAATGAGTATATAAACATAAACTTGCTGTTTAGATCCGTATGATTTATTTACCAACCTTTTCAAACAACCTGGTTTTGACCCTGTTAAATCCCTCGATTATATAAGGGCATTTATTACTCTAGATTTGCATAATTAAAATATACATGCCCAGTCACCAATGTTTATAACCTATACTTACTCAGATTCTTATTAAGACTTGCATGAGAATTCCAGCTTTTTTAGATATCATTTTAATTAAAAGATAAACATATCATGGTATCTTTTTCTTAAGGACTCTACTATCAACACCAAACTGCAGCTGAAAATACATTTTCATTTTTCACTCCTGCAGAAATGACTGAACACATTTCTGTTGAGATTCACAGGGTAAAAACCATGCACCTTAGAAGAGACCTTGCATGCCACCATTTAGATAGAAGCTTCTTTTTATGGTCAAGTTACAGTCTATAACCCCCTGAAAACAGGAGTTTATAATGAAAATATGGTTAGACCCTTCACTACAAAAATGCTAGCAGGTGCTGTTATAATATACAAATCCAGACAGCATACAGTGACCTATTTTCAAAACCAGGCCAGGCAAAATGACATCAAGAAATTGAATTCCTTGCCCTTACTTTAATAGTGTCTTGTCATGCAATCTTCAAATAAGGACGGGTGATCATTGCAAAACAATCCCTAACCCGAGGGACAACAGGAACGTTCTCAGCACTAATACCTTGGGCCCATCACACTGCTTACAATAATTGGCTGATTGCAGAGGGCAGGTATAGACCATTCAAATCAAAAATATCCTTGGACGAGGAGAGATTTTGCCCTTTGTAGGGGTAGAGTCTAAAATAAACCTTAAAACTGTATTTTGCCCTATTTTGTTGTGTCATCAAAAATAGCTGGCAACTGGAACAACAAACTGTGTTGCTAAAAATACGCCAGTAGTTATGCAGGGATATTTAAAATAGATTAGCGTATGGATTAACTCAAACTCAAAACTGGTTTTAACCCTTTGATGACCACAGTCCTGTCTTCAAATAGCGCAGCTCTGCAGCAGTAAAGACAAACTTAGCTCCTGATCGTCAAAAAAGGTTTGCCTGGTGAAGCAAATGTGGCCGCTGCTGTTTCCATTTATAGTGAGGACTCAATAGTATCTAAACAAATTTAGGCAGATTGAGTAGTTTATGAATTCTCTCACCATATTGTCAGGGGTTTTTTTAACAAGGCTCATTTCAGAAGGCCTTACTCAGGTGGGAAATTTAATTTATTTCTGAAAGTATATTCAGAACCTATAGAATAAGGCCCTGGGAATGACTGCAAGAGAAATATATGACTGCAACACTATATGGCTGTACTAAATCTAACAGTTAGAAGCAAGAAAAATATTTGCAAAGCAATGTAGAAAGGCTCAAAATTGAAGCAGTTACATTATACAACAAAAAATAAGTTTTGTTAAAGTAAATAGGTTTTTTGAGCAACAAGAAACAACTATTTTCCTGCTGAAAATGGTTCATTTTTATCAAAATAATCCACTTCTCTAAAATAAATTACCTTTGCAGCAGGCATTCAGAATTCATATTCTATTGTGTGTCATCTGTAAAATCCAGTATATTGTTGAATTTGTTGAGAATTCCGTATTTGAGAAAGGTCAGAAACCATGTGAAATAGATAGCATATATCCTAAGAAAAGAAGTCCCAAATTCAAAATGTCAGTTTTGCAAAATTCGTCTTCTAATCTTTTTTTTTTCTTTTTTGCCCATTAGAAGATAACTATTCCTGATTTAAATAATTATTATTTTCTAAATACAGTATTTTTCAAAATTTTCTGTTCTAGCAACACACAACCATTTCTACTACATTGATCAAGATATTTTCCCCACGGTACCCTTATTTTTAAACACTACAGACTGAAATCAAAGTTTTGGTGTTTGTTTTTGTTTGTTTGTTTGTTTTGTTTCTAAATATAGATTCCTCTAATTTATTGAGTTAATTTTTTTTAGATGCTGGGCTTTTATATCTCATTTTATGGAAGAAATCTGTTGTTTACTGAAATGCAGAATGTTAGGTGTTTGAATGCTTTGACCAAAATGCTTGTATTAAAATATCTGCACTAGTAATAAGCGTTCTGGGGGTTGTTTTTAAGCAAAATATCCTTTCGTATATAGAACACAATCAGTTATTCTCATCTTTTCAAATAAAAATAAAAATGAAATAAAAATTTAACAAGTACCTATGCTAAAAATATGGGGGGGGGGGATGTGGAATAATTTTCTAACATGAGAACCACAAGCAATATTGTTTGGAAAATATGTTGTGCACAGCGGCAAATAGCTCATAGTGGAGTGGCCCTAGGAAAAGCCTTCCTGAATACCAGGGATTCATCCTCAAACTGGGTACAGGCAAGTCCTGGAAAAGTGCGAATTGGGAAGCCGGATTCCCCTCTGGGAGGTGGAAGGAGGAATATGCCGAAGCCAAATAAGAAAGGCTGAAGGACATTCCCCAACATGGACCTTCTTTCTGCTACATCTGCCTTACAAAACCAGAGAAAGCCCAATCTGAGGCAAAATGCTCCTAGAAAAAACAACCATTGGGCAAGCAGAGAACTACATACAGCTCTCTACCAACAGCTCCTGCTGACATGTTGTCCTGCAGGTTGTCAAAGAGGAAGAAAAGTTACTGCCAGAGCTAGTGGGCAACTACCTTTGCAAACAGAGGTGAAAAACCTTGTTTCTACAGGAACGTAGCTAACAACGCTCATTTTTTTGTTCCTGCACAAAAACCTGCCAGGCAAAATCCCTTCTGGAGCAAGTATTTTCCTGAGGTGAAATGCACATCAAAAGCACAGAGAAGAGTAGTGTTTCAAAAGCTTAATGTGGATGGCAGAACCTAGGTTCTACTGACCTATACAAAGACACAAGAAGTAAAGATATTTTATGGGTATGGCATCTAGCAGCACTGAACCTGGCTCTTAGAATGCTCTGTGAACTAAGGTTACCTGTCAAACACTTAAAAAAAGGGAGTGAAATGCCTGAAGTGTTAGCATGTAGATGCTGCATCAGAATGTTAACATAGGAGAAAAAAAAGATTAAATTAAAGAATATCTTTTTGGCAAAGAAATTTAATAGTTGTCATCTGTTACTAGGGTTCAATTGAAATATATTTTATATTTTAGTATGTAGCCTTTAAAAAAAGGTTTCTTTTCTCTGATGAAGCTTTTGGTCCATTCGGAAGGGAAAAAGCTCATAGATGTTACAGATTTCATTTTAAGTCAGTTAATAAAATCTCCTTTCTCCAATATCATTTTGGCATAATCAGACAACCTTGTATTGCTATTATCAGATGAGCCTGCTCCAATACAAGGCTTTTATTACCTGCACATAAGGTTTCAGGGAAAATATTTTGAGAGAGACAGTGATTGTTTAAATAAATGTGAAACATAAAACATCTGAATGCTGCTTCATGTAAAAGTCACTGGTATAAAAGTTTATAATTAAAAATATATATCTTCTACTTACATAGCAAAAGAGCTGCAACATTTCAACATTCTGGGGCCAGAATTCATATTTTCTGCTTTTAAAAATCAGATGAAAACCACAGGAGTTCATTCTCCAGTTATAAACCTGTGAAGCTTTTTGCCTTGTGCACGTGTATATCTATATACCTATACGCAGATGTGCACACATACATACACGCACACACACACATACACCCCAGAAAGATGCTTTTGTCTAGAGGGCCATTTCTGCTCTTCAGGGATCATTAGATGCTTAGTTAATAAAAAGAATGTAGAATAGTAGTAATATTTAAAACGTTTTCTATTTAAATATGCCTGATGGCAACTGATGACCAATAGGAAAGAAGAAAATATGGTTTTTATAATTCAACTGGTAACTTGAAAAAGACATAGCATATTTTTAGTTAATTTTAATCTTTTTTCTCTTCAGAAAAAAGAGTGTGCAGCTGGCCCTCAAATATCCACCAAATCCTATGCTGTACTTAACAGGACTGTTAGCAGATTAAATCACAAATACATACACAAAGTGATTAAAAACTAACATTTAGTATCTGTTCTTTTTCCTCTCTATACAGTCTGCCTCTTTTTTACTTGTTAATTTTTTCTAGTTTTTGAAAGCAGTTATAATAATATTCTTTTTTATGCTTTTATTGTATTTTTAGAATCTACTCCCCATTACCAAAGATGCTACTGAAGGAAGACACTTTACAGAGATTATTAGATTTCAGGAGTAGTCCAACATTTTTCAGAGCTAATAAAACAACAGGACAACTGCAACAGCAACAATACTTGGGCTTCACGTGAAAACAGTTTCTGGTCTATGCCCTAAGCAACACCAGTCATTCATTCATTTAGTAATAAAGATTACATTTCAACATTGCCATGTACTAAAGAAAAAAATTATTAAGAAAGGTTACAAACCTCTTGCGAGGGCAGAAACAAAACGCAGTTCCCGTTCAAGCTTATTTTTCAACGCTATCCTGTTAAAATGCTTACACGTGTTATCACAGCACCTTTGTAAATTGCTGCACAAATATCTCATATAGATACTAATCTGCTGGAAAAAAAAATTATATGTATTTCTACAAATGGGCAAGTGAGAGACATGGGTGCTAATGCAGAGAAAAGTCAACACCAGAGAAGTCTGTCAGGTGCTGAACTTCCCTCGCAAAACCTATTGGAAAAAATTATGCTGTACCTATTTTACAGGTAGGCAGACTAAGGTAAAGCAGGGTTTACCTTAACTGAGGGTCAATCAGTGAGCAAGCTTTGGTTTGGAAGTGGACCCACCACTGGGAGTGTGAGACACTGCCTCTCTCTGCAGGGAGAAACACCCAGAGATAGAGAACATCAGTGATGGGGTTCTCAGGAGACAACCATTCTCTCTACCTCTGTCAAACAGTAGCTCACTCCAGGTAAGGGGGCAAACTGGTACCTGCCAGCAATGATCCTTCAGCTACGCCAAGCTGCTCAGGCCTTTCCAACAGTATGGTTTTGGGTTATGGTCATTATTACCCCTTGGAATTTCATAAAGGAAGTTTTGGGTAGCTCCTAATGACTGCAGGAGCCTTCCGTGTTCATGTGCAGTATCCTTAGCAAGTAGTCTAGGCAAATTAAGGCAGATGAATAGAGGGGTGATACTGACCCAAATGTATCCCTATTTTTGTACTTTTTTACAGGAGAAGCTTAATCAGATTGAAAGCTGCTTTTGTAGGCTTTCATAGGAAATGCCTTTTAACAAAAAGGGGAGTGGGATACTCACAGAGTGATGGCAAGAACAGAAACTGGAGGTTTGAAAGACCCACCAGGAGAGGGAATTCAGCCTACTTATATTAAATCAGCTGTTATTTTTTTTCTCCTCCCCCTCCCCCAAAGGATTGGATACCCAAAAAGAAAATGATGTGAATCCATTTTCAGTACTGATTCCTTTTAATGCCACAGATCAAAACCATTCTACAGTTTCCAAATGCTTTTTCATTATAAAGGTAAAACATTTCACAGGAAGATGTGAGGGGTAAGTCTTTCCAATCATGGATTTTAAACTCAGTTGCTTGCAAAACATAATGAACTTTAAAAAAATCATAAAGGGCCTAAATCCTGAAGACAATGGGGGTTTTGCCATTAATACCTAAAGCAGCGGGATTGTGCACAGAGTAATCAATTGCCCAACAAGGTCATAGGAACACAATCAAGCAAGAAGGCTACAGGAACATACAATATTTCACATTTAATAAATGGTCTTTTGAGATTACAGCCATATAGAGAAGCAATAGAGAGAATGACTATAACGCTAAAGCAGGGATTATATACCTCTGTCTGTTTGTCTGTCTCCGTCTGTGGGGTAGAATTTTAAGCAATCATTTTCATATAACCTGTCAACATTAAGCATGCTTTGGCAGCTGCAGGGTTTGCTTCAATTTAAATCTTTATTCCTTAAAAGCATAGTAAAGATTATTCTATCTTTAAGGGGGCGGAGGGTGGGGGAAAAGGAGGCAGCGATGTGTCTTTGATAGACTAATCAGACTGGCTCTTAACAATACCTGTCTTGTGAAAGCTAAGGAATTATGATGAAACATTTTAAGTACATCTTCACTGTCAAATACCATATTCTTTCAGTATTTATTTTATTAACAGTGTTATTTACAGCAACTTTAGAAAGATAAAATTAGACCAGTTTTATTGCTGCATGTTAATAAAGTTTTAGCTTTAAAATAATACTGAAATGTGTTGTTCCTTAATAAGCAGAAAACTTCCAAACGGTAAAATATCTACAGCATACTCTTTCCCTTCCAAATTCACTATACAACTATAATCTTTTTATAATTACAATGGGGAAAGGATTGTGTGCTCAGGCAAATCAGACTGGAAGTGAAAACTGAAAGAGAAAAAGCTAATTTTGTTGGGTTCCTCCCACCACCTCCACGGATTTTTTGGTGAGATTCTTCCTTCTCTGTCTCTCTTTCCCCTCCTTCCTATCTAAAACTCCCCAAGCCCTGTAATTCTCTGCCATCACTCATTCCATCTTTAACTCCAAAGCAGATCAAATTGCTCCCTCAAACTGGCCTCTGGGTGGATCTGCACAAGAAGCTAGGCACAATATGTTCACATAAAAATTAGGGAGACTGCTCCTACTTTTCATACGACTCTTAGCACAGTGTCTTAGGCTCTTAATCATAACCTGTATCCCCTTTTAATTTTTAACCCAGCATCTTACTCATATTTCAGTTGAAGAAATAAAATGATTGTTTCAGCATTCTCTATCACAACAAATTATAATCGTTAATGTTCAGCTTTGATTTTATTCTCATAAAGTACCTTATCAGTGGGCTGCAGCTGCTTTCCTGAATTCAGAGAGAATACCAGTTATTAATTATAGTATCATATATCACCCATATATATGATCATATGTGTATATCTCAGTCTGCCTAGATTACAGTAACATGCTGGTTCTCTGAGCCTATGAGGAGGGGAAAGTGTGCATGGGAAGGGCAAAATTATGCATCTTGATTGCAGTTCCAATTAGCATAGAAACTATGCTAAGATCCTTCTACTACCTTTATAAAATTAAGATCTTGTGTTTTGGCTGCCTTTTCTACTTTTGTCTTTTCCTGCCAAATAGCAAATAACTTGAAGGAGGACTGGTTTTCAAATAACTTTTTCACAGCAGAAAGGTTGTGGTTATGCTTTCCAGTATCCCACACATACACATTAGGTAGCTTTCTCCCCTGGAGTGTCAGAAAAAAAACATGCATTCCTTCTTGCTACAAATCTGTAAATCTGAAAAGAAGAGGCCAAATGAATAGGAAAGCTCTTTACAGAATAAAAAGCATGGGGTGTTATTAAGTAGGACTGTAAGTCGTATTCTATTCATAGTAATTAAAGGATCAGATCAGGTTAATGTGACGACCTAGGTCAATAAAGTACTGGAGGTTCACCCTTTTTAATCCTTCTCAATCCCATAGGCTGGGTTTCTGACTGCTCTGTTTGACTTACAGAACTGTTATAGGTGACAAAGATGTGCAGAGAATTGTTGAGAAAAGTTGAGATTTATATCAATCCCACCACGCATTTTCAAACAGAAGTGTCAGGAGGTGCTTGATGTGAGGTAGATGGCAAACTTTAGTGCTATACCTTTTTCACTGTGCCAGCTGGTAAAATAACTATGTGAAAAAGTTCAGAGAATATTTTGGGACTGAAGAGTAAATCCACAGTGCTCTAGATATTTAAAAAATGTATTTCTATTGACTTTGACATTGTCTTCTATGTGCATTTCTACACTTCAAAATCCCATCCCCATTTGTCACCCCCATCATTGGGTGCCTATGGCAGGACATATTTGTGCCCGAGCTTGGGGGCCACCAAGAGCAAAGGTATGCAACTCAGGGCAAGCAGTGCTCCTGCCTCTGCATGGCCCAGCACAGTGGAGGAACCCGAGTGGCTTCACCAGCTGAGGGAATCAAGTTTTGGTGTGTAGTATCTGACTGAGCTGCAACGAAGTTGAACTGGAGACCTCAGGAGAGCCTTGCCTTCCCTAGGCATAGTCCTTGAAGAAATCATCTGGTCTGCAGCTGCCAGCCATCATAAAATGTCTGTTTTGAAGTAATCTGGAGGATTTCCAGCCTCACACCAGCATGTGACAATCACACAGGTCAGTTGCCCCATAAGCACCAAGTGGACTTTGCAGCAAACTAGAGATTAAGCTGATAGCTCTATCTGTAGGTTCAATCCTACATAACAAGCATGTCCCAAACTCCTCTCTGTAGAACCCCAGTACCCTTAAGGTCCACAGTAAAATCCCTACTGGCTTCTGTTAAGGTAAAGCTTTGCCATCTCTTGCTGTTTTTCTGACCATCATTGTGATCCAAATTTCTCCTGTTAATCAACAAGTAGTGCTGCCCATAGGGCATAAATCTCATAATTTTTTTTCCTTTCTCCTCTGACCCTACAAAGCCCTTATTATCTAAGGTATGAAATCGGTGAGAAATTGTGCTTTACAAATCATGTGGCCTAACAAAGAGGTGGCTCCTGACATTACACTTAGAGTTATGGCTGGATACCAAGTGAAAAGAAAGAGTTCTCTTAGAAACATGGATGTTCTTTTGCCAAACAACTACTCTGCTTATATTTATCTCCTACTGTATACTCAGATATTACTTTTTCCTTCTACAAAATGATTAAACTATTGTATTTTACATAAAAACTTAAAATTAATTTGATAAGATCTTACTTTTATATTCCAATAGGTTTTATGTAGGTATAGAAACAAAAATATGTATACTGACACTTTCATAGAAAGGCACTATAGTAAGGTTTTACTGAAATTTCACCACAGCCCACAGAACTTAACAAGAAAACCTGTGTTCAATAGGTCTTTAAAATCTTCCCCTAAAATATACCTGTTCTGAATGACAAGATGCATATGTGCACATTCACACACAGTATCCTACTCCAAATGTATTTTTATCATAAATATATTTAAATGGCTCAAAACAAATTCAAAGGTTATTTTTTCTTTCTGTTAATTTCCACAAGTTTCTGGAGTAATTTCTATGTAACTATTGATATCATCTCTATTAGTTTTTAATGGAACCTCTCCCTGAAAGTTAGAACATTGGGAATTTAAATAACTTGCTGTATGGTCCCAAAAATAATGGGTAAATGGAAACCACAGAATTTTAAGAATTCCATTTTAATACAAGATGTTGTATTTTCTGTTCACATATGATAAATTAGTGCAAGAGAAAGTTAATCCTCTAGAGGAAAAAAATACCATAATGCATGTTTGCCCTCTGCATTTCCCCCTTCCCTATCTCTGTGAGCAGTTTATTAAATATTTTTGAAAACCAAAAAAAAAAAGCCAACAAAAAACTGATGTTTTTAAAGACTGAGGCAGAAAAGGGAGGAGGAAGACTCCATTATGAAAGCAGAGGTCATCCCAAGAAACTGAGAAAAATAAAAAATAAAAATATAAATAAAAACAGGAAGCACCAAAAAATGTTAGTATTTGAATGATGTGAACTCTGGTAAATGCCAGCATGCAATATGGCAAAAATGAATCAATCAGTTCAGCTTAGTTCATCCTCTGCAACTGGCCATCTGGCGCGAAATCAACCAAATGTAGCCCTGCATATTCATCTTCATTTTCACAAATACTCAGGAGAATGTCATTCTAGGGCAAAATAAAATTAAATCACCATAATTTTTAAGACATCTTTTCCTCTCAAGCTCTCTGGAGATTAGTGTGTTTATGTGAGACTACTCACTGCTATAGGGTTAAACAGGTAATTTCTAAAGGGGTACTCTCCTGTATTTAAAATCACATTTCACACATTTGGGACACTTAAGCATAGATCTTGCAGTAAACATTCCTAAGTGAAGATTGCATGGGAAGTTATTGTGGCTACATGGATAGACTTTTCCCCAAGGGTCAATAGACAGGCATTCTGCATTTACCTTCCACAGCCATCCCCAAGACACACCTGTGTGACCTAATAATGTTATGGGACTGTGCTAGATAGTTCTAAGGGTAGTCTGGGTGATTAATCCTTAAAGCAGATAATAAAAAGGGACAGAAGATGCCTGAAGAGTGAGGCCAAAACTGAATATCAGCTGTGATTAAGACTTTTACTGATTTGGTACACGTTTTGTCTATACAAATCACAGTGATGAGGGCAGGGTAGGATAGAAATCAATACGGAAAAGAACACGAGAGAGAAAATGAGAACAGGTAGTGGATGGAGCATGCATGTGTCACCATCATGTTAAAGTCAAAAGCTACACTACGCACAACTCTTTATTCAAGGTAACCCAAACAATTGTCAGTCAGGTTAGATTATTCTGGGCTTCACCTTTTAAGTGCTTGAATTAAAGTCTAATCATACTCTATCTAGAAGCCTTACCCTTACGTTTATTTATTTATTTCATTCAATTAGGTTCTCCCAGAGTTGGGTTAGTTGATTTGCTTTGGGTTGGGGGTAGGAGGCAAGAGTTTGCTTTGGGGTTAAGGTTGTTTGTTGCCTATTTGCCTTCTTGCAGCCTTTAGAGATTATTACTTTTTAGAAGATCCAACCAAAGTTACCTAAAGTTTGGCTAACAAATTATCTCATAAGCGTATCTGCAGATGTTGATAGTTTCTTTTCTAAGTATTATCTTATCACAAAAAAAGAAAAAAGAAAGAAAAAGAAAGGTCTTAAGGTGCTTCTGCTGATACCGTCTGTTTGTTCTTGTCCTAGAGCTGTCCCACTTTGTTTGATAAGGGATAAACAAATGCTTGGCCTCATTTGAATAAATATGTTAAGCAAATGTTAAACAAGATGCATCAGAAGGCAGTAAATACATTACAACTTCAGGCTGCTAGGACACTCTAGCTCAACATGGAAACATATTTCCACTCAGACAGGGAATATGAAATAACTAAGGCCAGTTAATCTACTTCTATCTATCTGTCTTAAGGATTTAAACTAAAGCCTGTCACCGTAGTATTTGACAGAAATCCTTCCTCATCTATTTTTTTATGGTATATACAAAACTGTTAACTCTAAAAATGCCTCCTATAAAACCTAAATATAATATACACAATGAAATATAGCTTTACTGACGGGATTTTTCTTCTGAATGTTTTAAAAAAATTGCTTTTATGCCGTTCTGTGGTTTTCAAAATATTTTTGTTTCTTAACCAGAAAAGACCAGAATTACATTTATTCTTTTTTTCTTTTGAAACCTTGATTATATTTAATCAATTAAAATAGAGTTCAGGCACTGTGCAACAATAATTTTATTTCATTTTCACATCTGTCTGAACTTTTATAACCACAAAACAATCAGACTATACAGCACACACAAAAACCCCAAACCAAACAAAAACAAACACACAAAAAGACAACGAAACCCACATACACCCCTAAAAGACAAATTCTTGGCAAACATTAGGCAAGAATCTCTTCCAGTCCTCATTTCTATTCAGATAACACTGTGCTCACAAAAATTGTTACAGTTCTACTTACGATTGTTTATTTTAGTATGTCACCAAAAAAGAAGTATTTACAAGAAAAAAAGTAAGCTGTTAAAAATTGTTTTATATTTGTTCTTCCTTTTTTGCACATCATCATTTTGCTGTTTACATATTGGTATATTAACAAGATGACAACTATGTTTATAGACTAAAACCAGCCATTTATAAATCATGCCACAAAAGATTCAGAATTCTGAATCTGCCTTTGCCAACTATGTGACACCAAATTTATGTTTTATCTTCAGGCATGGAGAGGTTTGAAATAAATATTTCAGGCTTCTCAGAGGAAAAGCTGACACATCACTTCATAACTTCACAGAGACCCCTTACACAAACAGTCCGAACTTATCTAACTGGCTACAACAATGACTTTAGCAGTTATCAACTACAAGACCAATCTCATCTTAAGTACCTCAGATCTGACTTTCTATGAGAGAGAGCCTTCTGCTAAGGAAAACTAGCTTTTCATCAGCTTTTACTTGCTCAGTATTTCATGAGAATAAGAACCAGCTTATGATTGCAGTATTAAAGCTTAATGTTGTAGGTTAAATATGTGGATCTTCTACTAATATACAGCAAGTTTACTTCTTTACTTTTTTTTCTAGAAAGAAGAGAGTCTAAGCTCTAGAAGAGTGTGTTCCTTCTAGCTCATTTCAACACTGTCATAGTTTTCCCACTTGTTTCCACTGCCTGTAAGCCAGTACAATCGTGTAATATTCAATATACAATATTCTACAAGGTTGAATGCCAGTACTCAAAGACCAGAAACTCACTTAGCCATACATTATGAAGCATTATAAAAAAGTTGTGGAATAATTTTACTGTAGTTATGCCAGTATTTCAATATTTAGTAGGTTTTTTCCTTTACTAAACATGTGCTTGAACTTGCCCAACTCGATAGAAGTAGTAAAATTGTTATTCATTCAACATGACAATGTTAGCTTTCTTCCTTCATAAACATAATAATTTTAGCTTTATAATTTTTCATCCATATAATATTGGTTAGAATTTCTAATTAATTACCTCCTATACTTTTCAAGAAATTCTTTGAGCAGGCTTAACTAAAGGAGCTAATTAACAGGAAGACTTTACAAACCTAACATGAAACTGTAATACACATTTTGTTAATATTTGTCCTTCAAGTACAACTCTCACCCACATTCAGTCTTTCAAAATCTGAACATCAAACTTAATGAACCAAACATGAAGGTGTATCATGTCATTTTTAACTCACACTAGACTGTCATACATTAGACTTTCATCAACTTTACTGAGAGTGCAGGATGAGAAAGACCCTTGCCACACACTATAATGGAACAAGTTGTGAAGAGACACTCGGTGATACCCAGCAAAACTGGGCCCAGTGCCTTTAATGTGTTTTTGTGGTTGTGATATCAGGTAAGCCTATTGAATATTTTGCCATTTACATGAAAGAAAGCATCACTGACACTGATAGGATAGACATTGCTACCTAGGTGATTTCCTAGAAGACCTTTTCTAAAAGTCTTTGCTAAAAGACCCTTCAAACATGGATCTATTAATAGTGGTTACAGTTACCCTTGCCTGACCAAGTATCATCACTCTTGTAAAGGCTTCAAACCAAGGATATATTAAGTACAGTGATTTTACCATTTCGTCTCTGCTACAGCAGCCAGTTAATCCTATCACAGATTAGCAAGAAATTCAAAAACATTGAGAAATTTTAAAGTTATATATTACTTTAATTCTACCACTCCTGAAATTTAAATCATTATAAATTTTCTATGAACTATGCCATTTAGAAATTAAATGTTAGTTAATATTAGCATATATATATTTATATTTTGTATAAATATAAAACTCTTACTTATTCCATCAAAAGATGACAAATGTTTCAGGGTTCCACGCAGCTTTTATTGACCGAGCAGCAGATGTAAGAAGGAAAAAGACATTTAAAGGAATCAAATAGTCTGAAGGCAGACAATCAGACAAATGTGTTTGAGCATAATGCTACAGAAATATTTGAGACATTTTCCCTAAGAGCAACATAATTTGAAAACTAGACAGAACAATATTACTTCATGCTGCCCACTGCAAAAGCCTTTAGGATTCATTCCCACGTTGCTTACACCAGTGTTATTGTGAAGTAACTCTGCTCAGACAAACAGAAACACTTCAGATTTACATTAGTGTGTTAATGAAGTAAGACTTTAGTCCTGAGATTTAGCTCTTTCATTAGTAATTTATACTCTCATTAGGGATTTATAGAAATGGGAATCTAGGCTCAAATGCTAATTGAGAATTGTCAGTTGTAAATAAGTGCTAACAAGATAAATTTTCTCCTGGTCACATTGAACAGAGACCAGCATTTTAGAAAACTAAACTCTTCTTTTAATATAAAAAAAAAAAAAATCACAGTTAGTAGGATGCAACTAACTGCTGCTCTGACACATAGCTCCTCATGAGCAGACCCATGGCTCTTCTCCTCCCCTGCCAGATCTCTCAATCAGTGCAACATCTTCCAACCTCCACCCGCCGTCCTCCACCTTCTGCAGGGGTGGATGTGGCTGGGACTGTATGTGTGAGATGTGAGTGCTCTCTTTAGTCTCAGTGAAGCCCCTTTGCACTCTTGCACTGGGGAAAGCAGAGACAGAGCCCATCCTGGAAAAGCCTCATGTGAGCACATTGGACATTGTGTGTGATCATACTAATGTTGTGCATGGCCATGCGGGATGAGGGCTCCAAGCTTAGCCAGCTTGCTGGTCACACCAGCCTGAACCCACAGAAAGGTCTTCTACCTGAGCCAACCTCACCCATGCCAGCCCCTCACACACCAAACCTCAACAAAAAGAAGCCCAAAAAGCATCAGAGAGGAACCAAAGCACACCTGGGCAGGTTTCTCATTTGTGTGACCAGGAGACTAGACAAAGGTCACCTCAAAACATGCAGCCACTAGTCAACTGAGATTTAGGTTAAGCCACATTACTGAGGTAAGATTTCAATCTCTCTATACCCAATGGAGATTTGTTCCTAAAAGTAACTTGAACTCTGCTCCCTTAGTTTAGTTAAGCTTGGGCAGTATGGCTTAGGTCATATTTCCAGCTCAATTCTTTCTCAATTTTAACCCAAGATAATATATAAATTACAAGAAAGTCATACGAACTATGGATAAGGCATCTGACTTGTGTAAACATGCAACAGTGAAACTGAAAATTGCCTCAGCCTCAGAAAGCAAAACTCGGTTTTAATCCTCCTCTCACTCCACTTTCCCTCACCCTTTCAAAGAAAATCCTTCCTCACTCTGGATATCTTTCACACTGAGGCACAATCCCTCACGCAGCCAGAATAAAGTGAATTCTACACAAGAGTTCAGTCATCACTGGGTACCGAAACCAACACACAAATTTACAATGGTTGCGTGTTATTTTCTTTGAAAAGGAATTCAACTTAATCTAGTGAATTGCTGTAGGCAGCTATTAAGAAACAAACAAAGCATTTCATGTATTTATTGGGGGGTGACGAGGAAGGGAAAGAAAAGAAAAGGAAAAAAAAGGAAAAAAGCCAGCATGGAATTGCCAGTTTTTTCTTGTTTGTTTGTTTTGAAAAGAGACATCATTCAGTGCTTTCGAAACCCACTAACCAAAAGATAGCAAGAGACAGGACGTTCTCTGAAGTTATAAAAAAAGCCTCCAGGAACACCATTTCAAAACAGGGACTCTCTAACATGGCTGTCAGCTTTTCAGAGAAATAAAGATTTTCAAAGGGACATGACAAATTTTGGTACCAAGAGTCCCTAGTGATGGATGGGCTGTCCAACTGGCATTATGTACCTGTCACCTGAGTGTTCAGATAATCTTCCCTGTTCCGAGACAGGTATCCTCTCTCTTGGTGCAAGGACACTCAGGCTCAGCATGCCCCACCATGAGCCAAGGATGATTTCTGGCTTATGTTGTACTGAGAGTTCACTTGCCAGATGATACACTGAAACACGACTTTTGTTAAGATAAATCTTTTGGGTTTTTTTCCAGGATGATGGTCTCTTATAATTTTTTATGCCTTTGCAGTATCTTAATGCATCTTTTTTCAATGTCCATCTTTCCCCTTATTTTATGTTTTCTATTATACTAGTGTATTGCAGGGTCATAGCCTCAAGTACAAAGGAAAAGGAGGAGAAAAGAAGCAGAAAGTTGTGCTATGCCCTTCACTGAACACACTCCTCCAGGTGAAGTGCTGCTCTGCCTTGGCACAGACACAGACACGCCAAGGTTTTTCTCAACCTGCCCTGATTGGACAGTAAAATATTAATCTTGGAACGTCTTATTTCAGTCAAAGCCTGAAAGAAAGAGGTAAGAAAGAGAAAAAGAGCAGGAGACACCAACGTTCCTTAGCTTAAATCTGATAACTATTTATGTAACCCTTCTAGGTCAACTGGGTACCCTGCTTCCTAGACTCTCCTTGCTTCCTGAACTAGGGAGCTCTTAGGTTAATAGCCTTTAGACTTTGCTGTGTCCCAGAGAGGAAAAGGTCTTGGAGATAAAAGAAATAGCCAGAGGCAATGAATTTAAATCTTACCTGCCCACCACACTTCGCATGTGACCTTGAGCAAGTTACTTGGGATGAGAATCTCAAAGGAAGTCAGACACCCAAACTTCACTGATTTCAAGGGAATCAGACATGTACTCTAACGAAGGCACTTCCATGAGTTTCCTAGGATTAACAGAATATTATTTCTTTTTTATTAATAACAGGAGACTGAAGAGCAGGGACAAAAATTTGGGTTTCTTTTTTGGTTGGTTTTTTTTTACTTCATTGAGGATGTATTTAAAAAAGACTAATTAATCGCTGAGCCTCTGCAGAAACCAAATCAGCAAGAATGAGTCAAGACGAACCTGCCTGGGCCTCTGCAAAACGAATGAACCCCTGCCTACCACCTGTGACCACCTTAGTACCAAAGCGTACCCACCACCTCACTTAGTCTACTCTTGTTTAAGCACAGGTTTCCTGATCTCTTTTACATCTTTTAATACGTTTTTTGTTTTTACATCTCTAAATATTTAGCCTATTTCATTTGCTTCATAATCTTTTCAATCTTCCTTTCTTTACACCCCAAATCTCTTTTTTAACAGTTACCCCAGAGCGGGCCACATCCTTCCTTTTCTCATGGTGGCTAGACCCTATGGTCCCTTCTTCAGCATTCCTGCCTCTCATCCCTACACTTTGTATACCTAAATTTCTCTCCTTTCTTACCCTACCTCTGCCAGCTGAAAAATAATAGTCTCAGAAAACAGGAAAACAATATTTTTAAATAAATTATTTTAAAAAATATTTGCCTATTTCTATATGCATATTTCTATATGCAGTTCCAAGTCTACTTGTATTTGGATATTACCTAACTTTTAAAAACCACCACTACGAAAAAAAGTCACTGCTACTGTGTGCAGTTCTAGGTCCCACAGTTTCAGAATGATATGAAGGTCCTTGAATGCATACAAAAGAGGGTAACAAAGCCAGTGAAAGAGCTGGAAGGCATATCCTGTGAGGAGCGGCTAAGGAATATGAGCTTGTCTAGTTTGGAGAGAAGGAGGCTGAAAGGGAACCTCATTGCTCTCTACAGCTTTCTATGGAGGGGAAGTGGGATGCAGATTTCTTCTCCTTGGGAACCAGTGATAGCACACATGGAAATGGTTCAAAGCTGTACCAGGGGAGGTTCACACCTGACATTAGGAAACATTTCTTTAATGAGAGTAAATGCCCCAAGCCTATCAGTGTTTAAGAGGCATTTGGCCAATGCCCTTAAACAGCATGCTTTCACTTGGTCAGCTATGAATTAGTCAGGCATTTGGACTAGATGGTTGTGGTAGGTCCTTCTCAACTGAAATAGTCTAGTCTATGCCCTTAAAATCATTTAAGTACATTTCTAAGGGAAGATCACATTCTGGAAGAGAACAGAGAACAATGGTCAGGAATTTAGTAACCATTTTATTATAATGTTAATAATTTATTTTTTTATTATTATTTTGAGTAGCAGAAAAAGATAACCAGTTTTATTACCATTCTCAGTTCAAACTGGGCAATCACAAAGAGAGCTGTACCTGATATTACTGTTGTATTATATGCATTTTTAATAATGTAAACATAATCCTCTGTTCAGGATAGTTACTATTGACTTCAGTCTACAGAAAGAGTGATAAAGTTTTCACAGACCTTGCCCAGATGTCAGATGTGAAAGAAACCAAATTCTCATCCTCTAAGTACATCAAAGTATTAGAGGACATATTGTTTGGAAAATATATAAAAAAACCCTGTGTATGGTTTAGTTTTGTGCAACTGTAGTGATGCAAACCCGGAGGAGATGAAAGAGCTTAGGGGTGGACAACTCTGAGAAACCTTTCTCCCTTCAAAACAGCTTCTTTTTCATGGCAGGACATACCTAGATAGTAATTCAAATTCTTTGTACAGGTTTTCTATCAATTTGCTTTACAAGGAGTGGAAGAAGAAGAAATGTTTGCTTACAGTCATTTTTATATCCAAGAACTATGTAAATAACATATGCAGAACATCTAGATCTCCAAGATCTATTTGGCCTCATCTCTGAGGTAGACCATGGATCTCTCAGAAATCAAAACTTTTGCCATATTCCACTGCGGAAAGAGATCAATAGCTGAAAGTCCAAGAGCTTCAGCCTTCGAGCAATCTCTTTATCATGCCATTTGTTTCCCATTCCTTCCAGCAATAGCAGCTTATGCTGTAATGTTACTCTGCTGCTGTTGATTAGTCCTCCATGGAGCCAGATATGCCAATTATTCATGTGCAGAGCTATGGGAATTTCTTCAGTGCACAATCCATATGCCAAAAGTGCTGTTTTGTCTATGTTGGATTCGGTAAAAACTCCCCAAATTATTTTAGTTAGGGGACAAATTTGAGGAACTGAGTTATTTCAGGGAGAGAGCTACAAGAATGAGAATTCCAGTACCAACTCCAGTGGTATAAGCACCCCTCTGTGAAATAGGAAAATCAAGTACACACTTTCCTCTCCTACCTGCCAGCAAAGTGCCCTAACCATGATGCTGTCAAAATCTGTCAAGGAGTCAGAAAAAGACCTATTCCTCAGTGACATTTTTGAACTTGGAATAAATAACTAACATGCAGTGTGACAGAAGCTCACTTCTGAAGTGACCATCCTCAACTCCAGACTAGAGCTATCTGCACCTGCTGGTCACAAATTCTCAACTGAGATTTCAGTATTAGATGAAAAACAGAGCCAAGCTCAAGCTTTTGCTTTAAAGCTCTGCCCCTACTCATCAGAGTGGGTCTGAGCCTGTCATTTGTGTTTTCAGGAACCATACAGTCAAGTTATTATGCTTTTGAACTGAAGCTGAACCCAAATTTTGCATGTTGTCCCCTGAATTTACTGCATTCATCAGAAGCTCTTCAATACGTTAGAATGAATAATACACATGGAGAACTTGCGCGCTCAGGAAGTCATGGGCCATAGTTTGCGTCTAGGATAAGTACAATAGCTGGGTAACAGGTTAAAAAGAAAAAAAAAAGAAAATAGAAAAGCTACATTAGCAACTGAATTTTCATCATTAGGACTGTGTTAAATCCCACTTGAAAGAGGGAAAAAAAAAAAATACATCTCTCAGAACTATTGCTTCAGAGGTTTCTCAGAAAAGATGGCAATATTGCACCACTTACTCTCAAGCCATGCTTTAAAAATCTCCCTACTGCCATAAGAGGACCTCCTGGTGCAGCTCTGTTTGAGTTCCCAGTGTGACATAGTGACTGAAAGGATCACTGGGTCTATAAGGAGTGGAAAAAACAGCAGTAGAAATAGACGCAGCATTAGTGCGAGGCTGATGGTGTACACCCTTACAAGATTGTTAGTGGAACCCATCTTGGGCTGTGGTATCTAAGTTTGAAAGTGAACAATCCTACTGCACAGAAGGAGGCTCTACTGAGCTTTTCTAGTGACATGACAGAGACAATTTAATCTACAAAGTCTGTATATGCATTTATACGTTTAATCAACTCCATATATAACCACAAAAGGATAGTCAGCTCCTCCTGAAGCTCTCATTGTCTGAAAGATGAGCTCCATCTTGTAAGATGGACACAGGGATTTAGAATGAGATTCTGCACTGTCATGTGAGTCTTCAAAGTTTGCTCACAATAATGCATTCTACATGAAAAAGTATGATTGTTAATGCAAGTTTACATGAATCATCCAAGCACAAATTCAGGAATACAGGTGGATTTTATCCTGTATCAGACTGCATAGAGCAGGGGACCTGCAGTGAATGCTGCTTGACCCCTGGCACCTCCTCTCCTGCAGAAGCCATTTGCAGGCACGCTGAGCTCAATTCACGTTTTCTGGCTTTGATGAGGAGAAGCAGGGAATGCTGCTTCCTGAGAGATGTTCATTTCTGCATTGCGTGGCAGATTTTAGACTAGCACAGCTGCCCTGGCCATGTGCTCAAAATCTGCAACCTCATACTGTATCAATTTCCACAAACACTTTTTCATTCAGTACCCCATTTCTCTACACCTCCAAACACTGCTCACCTTCCCATGGCATTTCCTGGGGGCTGAGAGAAGATGGTAAATTCCCTTCTTCAACCTTAGACCCTATGCTTAATCACCCCTACAAGAACCCAGGTGGCCACACCTGCCAACCACTACCATTTCCATGGCAATACGAGTGCAGGGAGATTTAATCTGGTCAGTCAGTAATAAGCTCATACAAACAACCAGATACATGAAAGGCCATTACAATAAACATCTAGCACCACTGTCCCACACCCGATGGCCATTGGGGATGTAACAGCTGATCACAGTGAATATAGCCCTTTTGTTCAGGAGCTGGGATTAATCTCAATTAGTCAGCAACACTATTTATCAATTCAATGTTTGTCACTTTACCTCAACTTTACCTACAGTTAACACCAGGCAAACCTTGAGGTGGGAGAGTTGCCCCTGCTTCCTCTCAGTCTGTTGCCTACCACTGGACAAGATGGAGCCTTGACCATTTTTACATTGTCATATTATCTTAAATCATACCAAGTTACCATATCTATCTGGGTTATCAATGTCTTCTTTTTGATTCGTCATGACTACAGTGAAGTTTAAAATATTATTACTGCATAATGCAGTAATTAACACTCACGTAGACCATGCAACAAAATGATATTTGATATATAGATCTTAATAGTGGAACACAAATTATAACCAAAGCTTGCCTTAAAATAAATAAAGTATTTAAAAATACTGTAGTGACTATTCACATGATTAGCTCCCAGTTAAAGTCAGTATGACTTTTTCTATGAAATAAAGCCGGTGCATTTACCTAGGGTATCACATGCAGAAACATAACTGTAGGACATTCAAAAATCAACCTTGTTAGTGTCAAGGTGGAGACTTCATTTCTTTTACTGATCCTGTCTCTTTTAGCTTCTGCTTTTGAGAAACCATTTCCCATTTAAATGAATAAAATTATTAATACAATTTATTCCATCATGAAGTATAATAGGTACCTCAGGGAAAAGATAATTAGAGAAGAAACCTATCTCACAGAGTTTGTGGTCTACAATGGTTTCCTCTCATAAAAATATTAACGTCCCATACATATTTGCAGCCTGCTTCTGAGAGGTGCTGAATGGACCTGTTAATGCAATAGCAAAGGGTTTTTAACTAAGGCAGAAACAGGTTTAGAAATCTTCCATCCTAGTTAGGACAGACCTATCCCTTTGACTGATATGACCATCTTCAGGAAATGTAAGGTCTCACATAAGTAAACATTGTCCTGTTTTTGTCCATATTCAAACATCCATATAATGGTCTATCTATACATCATTACTTATGATTACTCCTAACAGCATGACTGCACAAGCAAAACTATCAGGAAGGTTCCTTCTCCACTGGCCTGTAACTTGTCTGTTTCTTTCATGCAGAAAAGATACAATTTATACAACTGATTTAGCTTAAATTTAAGTAAAGTTTAAGCTAAATAACATGTCTGAGTAAAAAAATAGAAAAAAACTACAAGAAAATTGCAGGTTTGGGGAAAAAAGGACTGTATTTTTGATCACAGACCATTTACACAGCACATAATGTATCTTTGACAAAGTGATTAGGTAAATATCATTGAAGTAAGGTTTTCAGTCTTGTTTATGTTATTTATTGAACTTATTAAAGAAAACATCACCCTCAAAAAAGAAGCAAAGACTTATTCTGGAAAATCTACAGTTTAAACCAGATATAATACCTCTACTAGATACAGCTTTCATGCACAATAGTTGTAGTGCCTTCCTTTTACACGTTGTAGAAGCAAACACGAGGCTCACTGTCCTGGTTTGGGCTGGGACAGAGTTAATTTTCTTCTTAGTAGCTGGCACTGCTGTGTGCTGGCTATAGCCTGATAATAATATTGGTAATGCACCCATGTCTCCGTTGCCAGCTGGGATTGAACCACAACACTGACCAATGTTAATTCCAGCTAAATGTCCCCTAGTAAGGGAAGTGGAGTGCAGACTTTAACACTGAGATGAGAGCTGGCTCTCCACCTTCCAACATTCAGCACACAACTGCTGTGCAAGCCGTTTTAGGAAGACCCCCTAAATCTTCAAAAGAATGTGAGAGATGGGTGCCCTGCCCACAACTGCTGGTAGGATACTTGTACAAACCTCACACACACAACATCAGAAACATCTCATGCTGCAGCTGGACTCAGACTTCCCTTTATCAAGCCCCTTTCAGCCTTCCTGATGGTGTCTATCAGGTCTCCTAATTGGGGAAAAGCTACAGCTCATACCACAGTTGAAGTCATAGACGACACGTTCAGATAGCCACTTCTCTGTGATACTTCACACAGAGGGTCCTGCTCCTGCCCTGATCTGACCTTCTCTGGTGCCCTGGATGCTAAAATGTGGGGAAATTGTCACTTGTAGCATCCTTTATTCCTTCAAACTATAGAAGGGTAGATCATGCAACCCCTCTTTCTACTAAGCTTTCCCCTTGTCCGACTACATACATGGGGCAAGGAGGGATAAAAAAAAGAACCGGAGAACCAAACCTCTGAAGCAAATTCTTCTCCTGCCAGCCAGATCTTCTAGCCTCTCTCCCTCCTTCTGCATTAGGTAAAAGCAGAGAGAACACTCACTTACCTGTGTCAAACCAGCATTTGACTATTAGTTAATTAACCTTTGTATTTGTAAGATTCTAGAAAATTATAGAAGAGAATGTGTGGGAGGACAGAGGATAATTTGAAAGAAATAATTTATACGAGTAAAATAAATGTGACAGAGAGTGATATTCCACGCAATAAGGCAAGAGCAGAGAAAAAACATGAATTAGATACAAGATAAAGTTAAGGATCTTAGCTCAGAGAGGGGTATTGAAGAATGGAGACCCTACTTTTCAACAGGAGTAATATCAGAAATTGATAGCAAGAACATAGGCAAAACCCACATCTTTCTTAAACTTTTAAGAGATTTTCATAGTGGTAACTTTTAAAGGTAACCATGGTAGTTTGAACCTTTGACAAAGAACTGGTTTTGAGCCTGACTAATCTGAAAGCAATATTCAAAACCCATCCCCACCACTCACGAAATTGTTAAAAAATGCCCATCCACCCTCTCGCTTCAATCCTCTTGTCCAAAGTCAGGTTATTAACCCAAGGGATGGATGAAGCACAATGGAGACATGCAACCTGAAATTAGTATTTTTAGAGTCGACTAGGTCTCTGGCATCTATAAAATAAAGCTGAGTATCCTCACAAAGACAAGTATTATACTTACAACCTATTTTAAATCAGAGCAGAGTACTGATTTTCTAACCTTGCATCTTCTGCTGCTGCTGTTGGCTTGGCTGCTTCTCTGAATCGGAAATTAAGACTACTGTCCTGAGCAGTGTTCCCAGGACTGCTTCCAGAAACATGCTCTGCTGTGAAGTATATGCATAGAGTTGTATACTCAGAGATCAAAACACTTTGGGGTAACTAATTTGGTACAAGGAGCTGACCTGCTGCCATTAAAAGCAGAAAAAAGGCCCATAAAATATGGAGGGTGTTGACTAGGCTGGGTATTATTAAAATTCAAAATTTCAGTTAACTAGACTTCATTAAATTAGATGTTTTTCAACAGCACTGCTTATCTTCTTTCCTACTACCATCAATGTTGCCTGGTGTTTCCCAAATAAGTGTCTCAAGACACTCAGTTAAGACATTAACAGACATGCAATAGATCACATTGTCTCTCTCAATGGAAACACACAAAATAATTCTTAGTGCATTTTATAAATACTGATCTTTGATAAGCATAAAATCAATACAATGTTAACCATACAAAGCACTAATTCCTAAAAGGCAGTTTGCTCATTCCAATGAGTGATGGGATTCACCAATTCATAGAGTTGTGTCCAAGTAAACACTAAATCTTAATTCACATATGAAGTCATTAAAAACAGATTTTGTGTTCCACAAAGAGCTTCTGTTTTGACAGAAAAAGCATCTACTTTTCAGAAATATTTAAACTTAAAAATAAAATCCCAATAAAAATGACAAATTGAGAGAAGCACCAGACTGAAGCTCTGCACTAGAAACCTCAGATCATATACTCCTACTAAATCCCACTGCCAAAAGGGCAAGTGAGTAATAAAAAATTAAAATCTTGTCATTTAACCTTTCATCTAGTACAGATACTTATATGCTTTGCTTTAAATGGGGAGAAAAGTATACAAAAGAGTAGAATTCAGCACCTTCTATTTCCATTTTGTCACAGTGTACTGATACCTTACTTTGCCAGTAGACGTAGAATACTCAGTTGACAAAAAAATAAAACAGATGTGACCATTTAAATGTACTGAAATATAAAATAGATTAAGTGAATTATGTGTATGCTTCATCTTCAAACTGTAATCTCGCCTAAAAATCTCCACCACACACATAAAAGCATGAAATCAAGAAGGAACGACATGATGAAAAGGTTTTACCGGTTTTGGGTTAAGTGGTAGTACTGTCATGAGAAACAAGCAACTTACACAGACTGCTGCAAATGAGCTCTAATTAAGACAGAATGCTGTAGAAAGACAAGCAAGACATAGAATATATAACCCTAATAAGAAAAAAAGTCACAAAAAGATATTTCTTTTTATATTTAGAAGGCCTCAGTCTATGTCCTTTCACTTATAAAGATAGCTGTGCAAATAACAAGCAGAACTGACACAGAGAAATCATGAGTTATAAAATATTAGCAAAACTTTCCAAAACATCTTTGTTAATCAACAAATCCGATATAATTGCAAACGCTCCTACAGAAGGAGAAATTCCGCCTGTCTCACTCTCCTGGAAGTGAAGAACTCCAGTGCATGCAGACTCCTCCTTTCGCTTCTGCAAAACACTCGGTTGGAACCTAGCAACAATCTAGATTTCCATATTTTCCTAATCTGAACCTCCATGAAAAGCAGTTTGGGATAGAGCTAGAAAGCCTACGAGCACCCCAGCATATTCCTGAGCTTTTTCTGCTGGTCCTTTCTCTCTGTCTTTTGCATGGACACAGTTATATCACATCCTTGTAACAGAAATCTCATCTCTACAAATTCTGATATGCCTTCACTACAGTATTTCCATGAACCACAGTAAATAGGTAAGAGCAGAAAGGGAAGACAATGTTTCTCAGAGTTTTTTATGTCTGCATCTTCAAAGGTGCAGGTCACTGTAAAACAAAGCTGGTTGGTAGGGGGCTTAAGCAGTGAATCCCAATTTTTTGTTTTTAAATATATATCAGACTGCTAACCAGTTTTTCTTGTAGGTCATCTGACACCCATATCACACTCTGTTTGATAACATGATATAATTTCTGTGGAGCTGGGGGGGAAGACCCCTGACCTCAAAATCATTCTTGGAGAACTAGTAAGCAGGAGGCAGAGCATCACTAATATGATCAAAGATACCTATCAAACCCAATATTTTCATGTACACATAGCCATGGACATGACCATCCATAATTAGTTTCAGCACCTTTTTGTATTGGAGTAAGAGCTACTGGCAGTAAATTCACACAATGCTACTGTTACCTCTGCAGGTGGGCAGTATCAATTGGCAGCTATCAACTGTTTCTCTATGATATTTTATATACACAAAAAAAAACCCAAAACACCAAACCCAAACAATTATTTTAGAGTGACTATTTCCAGTTCTGCCGGAACACAAGGCTAAATCAATCAACATGGAATAATAATAATACCAACTAAAATGAAGAATGTCAAATAGACTCTATGTCATGAACCCATAACTTTCCAAAGCATTGACATTTTCAGGAGGTATTCAATGTTTGATCTTTCCTGTAGATTATTTTTATTTGTAAATTCTAATAAAATGCAAAGAAAGAAGCTCCTCTTTCTATGCTTTCCTCTCCAAGACAAAGGGTAAGCATGTATTTTGGGCAGCATTTCAAAAGAGGAGACTGTAGTGTGAAGCCTGGGGAGGAAATGACCCTTGCTGAAATGGGCATGCTTTGACTAGGTTAAAAAAAGAAGCAACAGCGGTTGAAAAGCTATTTGTGAACACAGATGAATAGATTAAATTAATCTCACTCTTTTTTTCCCCTTACATGCACGTCCTCCCTGCTTACCAGGAACCTCCTCATTAAACTCACTACTTACATGCCTTCATACTCAAAGCCAGCTGCAATAACAAGAACTTGCATTTGTCCAGTAAAACCTATGAACAGCTCTGAATATTTTTGCACGCCATCTACTGGTACTTTTTTATCCCCAAACCATGGTATCTACCATTAAAGAAAAAAAATATGTTTTTGTCGTAAAAGATGTAGTTGAGCAATTTCAGCCTTGCTTGGAGTTCAAGCTTTTGCAGCCAAGCTGGAGCAGTTCTTCCCTGCAGCAAGCTGAATTTTGCTGCGTAGATTATCAATTTTGATGTATTTAAACAACTAGTCATCAGGTACCTGAGCAGCAGCTTCCCTCCCAGCCCCTTGCTCCTGCCCCTGCAAGGAGTTACTGCCTCCATCCCTGCATTTCTCTGTGATGCCCAACCCTCAATACAGAGCCTCTCTCTCAACATGTCACCACAAACTTTATTCTCACCGGCATCCTCTCCCCACATTTCCTTTAGTGAGGATCTGTGAACAAACTCACCCCCTACACAAACAACCCACACACACACAGAGAATTACAGAGGCTTTTAAAAGCCTTTTGAATAGTTATTTGATCTCTCTGAGCTATAAGACTTCATAATAATTCCAGGCCCTTTCCTTAGCTTCTTAATACTGCCAGCTCTCCCACTTTCATGAGCCAGTGTTTCATAAAGCCCCAGCTGCTGCAATCAAGTATCTGCAAGAGAAGCTCAAATCTTGTTTTTAAAGTAAATTTCCAGCTTTTGCAGATGAAAAGTCTGAAAGCACTAGGGCCTCAGGCTCAAAAACAGGAAACAAGACCTAAATGTATTATTAGAAAAATAATCAAAGCCTTGGAAAGAATGACTCATTAGTTTTGAAATCTTTAGATATATAGCACTAACTTTGGTGAACACTCCAACACTCAGATTCCACCTTAAAAAAAAAATGTCTATATAAAAACAACTTTCAAACTGACCAACAGATTCATTCCTTTATTCCCTGCCTCTACTCCCAGCAGGCCTTCAGCTTATCAGCTGCTGAGACTGCAGGTCCCAGATTCCTGGTCTACAAGAACCTGAGACCTTCCAGCAGACAGGCTGGCTTCAGCCTGCTCTTAAACATAACTCCATGTTGCAGGCCTTTGAGATAATGCCTTTATTAAAACATGGGACAAAATCTCCACAAAGTTCCAGTGTTGCTGTGAAGAAGAGGAAGGAAAATCTGTGGTGTGATTGAATGAAGGTGCATTGAGCCTGTGTGCTTTAAGTTTTGTTGTATCCCAGATGGCTCTGCATTTTCTGTGCCCTCACTTAGCTGGAAGTGTATTTACACTCAATAAAGTGTGTTTTATCTCTGCCATATTTTTAATTGATTATTCTATACCTCTCTTTGCCAAAAACACTTTCATAGTAGCACTACAGTTTCTGGAGTGGACAAATAAATAAGTCCCTTAGAAGGTAAACTCATATGTCCCTTTTCCCTATATTTAAATATAGCACTTTTTCTACTGAATGAATATAAACTTTGTATTCATTATCAAGGAGCAGACTTACTAAAATAAACATGCAGATGTTTATACACATCCAAGATGCAGACCCAAAAACCAACATATGTGTATACAAGATCTCTTTTTTATCAGTCTATAGTGATATATATCTGCAGAGAAATGTAAAAGATGAGGTTCTTCAGGGGTACGTCAGACAGATTTGCACATGTGTACCAGGCTAAAATTTGTCTTTTTTCTGCCAGATTTTCAGGAACTCATTTGTAAAACCATGATCTATCTATTTCAAATTGTAACCAAGCCTTTGCTGAAATAAGTTGGCTGGAGAACCCTTAGCAAGTAGAGTGGATACAACTCACATATGGGTAAAGCAGTCTTCACAGGAGTAGAAATTATTTATGGAAAGAGCATTCTACTTCCCGTAGATATCTGGAAGAGTCACTATAAGTCATTTTTAACCTAGGATGCACTGTACAGACAAGGCAATACTTTAAAAATCTTTCTACCTTAAAATATCAATATAAGTAAATATGAAACTACTTTAAACTGCAGATGTTGTGCAAACACACAGAAAGAATCTCTTCTGTTTTTTGAGTACTTTACAGTAGCTATCTTAGGCTTCTTTTATCTCTTAAACCCATCTCAAGCTCTGTAGTGGTCCTTCAGCCTGGCACGTATATTCCATGAACAAAGTGCTGGTGTCCTTTCCCTTCTGTTCTGCACCACCTTAACCGCACTTCTGCCTGCAATGGATACTCTCTGCTTTCCATCCTTGCCAGCCTCACATGCCTTACTTATCCCCAGTGGCTTGTTTTTGCCTCTCTTGACTGAAGCTACAAACTTGTATGTGCAGAAATGTCTATGTTTTAAAAGCACTGCGTAAGGCTGGTGCATTATACTGAAGACAGATTTGAGTATCCTTCCACACTCCGAGCTCTATATTGTTCTTCCAATAGTTCCATTCAATTCAGTGGGCCAAATTTTGTTGTTCCCTTTGTCATGTAGAGTAGCATCTCAGCCTTTGAATAGTCCCACTGATTTAAATCGAACTTATTCACACAATCAGCCATTAGTAAGAATGGAAAGAGAAGCTGACATATAGCAACATTTCTAATTTAAGTCTTTTGATGACATAGTACAACCTACTAATGATGAAACCTTTGCAAAAATGTAACTGCCATTGCTATTTCTTTTTTGTCAAACTAGAAAAATCCTTATTTCTGTGAATGACATCAGTTTTACAGAATATTGTCCAAAATATATTATAGTGATGCAGTGAAAACTCAGAATACAACAGCCCTGTGCATCTGTTTTTGCATTATAGTATAGCAGAAATGGTACAGTATCTAAAAGAAAAAAAAAATTATCTATAACTGTTTAACACCAACAATCCATCCATTCACAAAACAAAGCTATGACAAAGAACACAAATAAATATACATGTAGCTCACCAAATTCACATACAGGTGGAAATAAAATCTAGCTGGCTGAAAATGCATTTCTGTGTATTTTATCCAACATTTTAAGGTCATCATATGTTATCATCATTACTTTTCAGTACACAGAAGCGTGAAGCCACTGAGCATCCTGAAGAGCAAGAAATGAAGGGTAAGGCCTCGAAACATAAAAGAACTTAACATTTGAAATGGTCATATTTGTTGAATTAATGTATTCTTTGTGTTGCAGACCAAACCAAAGTCCTAAAATAAAAGAGCTCCTTTCAACAAGCTCCAGTGAAAGGAATACATCTGCTAAAAATAATGTTGCAGGTGCCACAATATTATTGTGTATACATTGCTGCTGTATTTTTAATAGTCACTCATTCCTTTGGAGAGCAACTTGTAAAAGAATTATTCATTCTCTCTGTGCATACATTTTGAGAATAATTCACTGTACTTTTCCAAATTATTTTCAAAGTGTACACACAGAGGAAAGGATACAAAACTTTTCTCAGGCTACATTTGAAAGCTTGTCAGCACTCAGAGCTAAGGCCTTTAATCCCAGGCTTTAAATAATTTAGGTAACACTTGATTACTCCATTGCTGGAACGTCAAGCTCTGCAAAATCTGAGTAACACAATATTTGAGGAGAAAAGAGAGAATACTCCACTATAAGCACTTACGTAAAGTACATTTCCTGCAAACAAAACCTGAACTGCAGCCTGGTTTTTGCAATGCAAACTGTGGTAAAGCACCACTGGGGCTACCCCCCAAAAAACCCACTTTATTCTGGTTTCCACTGACAACACCCTATAGTGAGGAGTTCTATGGTGCACTAGTCGCAGCTTACATGCTACAAAGTCCGATATTCAGAGGGCTTAAGGAACAGCTTTTCCTTAGGTTCCTACTATTTAGTGATATACCCTAGCCAAAATAGGCACATCGACTTCAGACGAACAAAAAGGCCCACCCCTCGATACACACACACGATCTAGTCAGCAACAAACACTAAAATAAAAGAAGTTTTTACCTTTCTTGTGGACTACTTTTTTTCTTGAGACAACAATTTCATTTTCTCAGGTAATCCACAGGGGATTCAATATTTGCTGTCTCTATGCATTTGTTAAATATAAAAGTTAGTACAAATTGCTTTGTTCTCTTAGGTACATCTGTACCTGTACTGTTAACAAAGTCTGAACTACTTCAATTTTTCAGCCATTTTCTCCACTCAAAAAATAGTTTTAGCTAACAAACTAAACTTCTTTGTACAAAGCTATTTAGATAATTTTCATGAGGGTAAGAGGCATGAACATCATAATGTGGGCTGTGTGACAATCTATGCATATTTCATTACATAGAAACACCAACTGACTTAAGAATAAACAACCTAAAACAACAAAAAAAAAAAATCAGAAGGCAACAAAGAAGAAAAATAAGAAAAAAACCCCACATTTCCCCCTGCAAATCAAATTATCGCTTTTTAGGTCCTTTAAGATCCCTATTCACCGCTGCCTTTGAATCCTCCTTTGCACAGAGGGATACAAAGTTTTTCTCTTCAAGCTATCAGTTCCTTTTCACTCCAAAGCTCACCATTTAGACCTTTGCAATATATAGTGCTAGAAAATCAGGACCAACAACAACAAGCCCACGACTGCCCTCAGCAGAGTCAATAAATGGTACATTTGACGCTCTCTCATACCATTTTGATCCAAGTCCACATACAACTACTGCCCTGACACCTCATCCATCAGCTCTTAAAGCACAAGAGCAGCGCCCCACAAGCAAACCTCTTCTCTCCTACGCCATCTCCAGAGTTGAGGCCCAGATGAGAAACAGCCTTATCTTCCAATACAGCAAAGATACACCTTTAAGATCAGACCTTGGCAATTTGACCTAAAGCCATCCTTACTTGCAAAACAAAGTCTCCATCATCTTCAGAGCAAGAAGGAAAGAGAGTGAGAGGGGAAGCAGGGGTGGGGGTAGGGGGGAAAGTCCAGTCCTCTCTGACCTGATTGGAAACTTTGTTGTGGCAAAAAGAAAAAAAAAAATCTCTTTGGCCAGTTGAGAAAGTTCCTACGGTTGCTCTTGTATTGGGAGGGTCTGTTCAGGGTTTCTCAATCTTCTTTTCTCTCTCTCCCCTCTCTTTCTCCCCTTCTCTTGTTTCAAAAGGGGCCTCTGGTCAGCGCTGATTAATAAGTGTTTTTTGTTGTGAAGTGTTGAATAATAGAAGATGGCCAGTGACCCAGGAAAGACTAAACCTTGTGCTACTTTATTGTGGCAAGCTGAGAAAGGGGCTTTAGGACAGAGACCCCAAGCACTGACCCGCACACATCCTGCAGATTCCCTATTCATTCTCACAGCCTTCCAGTCGCCCAGAGCTCCCATTGTTTGCCAAGCAACAATGGAGATTTTGCACAGAAAGTAAAGCTCTCTTCAGATTCCTCCCTGATGGTTTGCATTTGGGGAAAAAACCATCCTTAACATGGGGTTGGGGTTTTCTTTCCATTAACTGAATTTCATGAAAACTCTTAGGATTTGGGCTTTTATTCTCATCGCTCAAGACTTCCTATACAAACTCAAGAACACAAACATTTTCTCTTAATAAATACTTTCTTTTTTTGTTGTTGTTCTTTTTTTTTTTTAAATTACACAACACATTTTTCCTGGGGTACCATTTCCCTAGTGATTTAAGGGGAAAAATGAGGTTTCTTTTCTTTTACTCCTTAGCATATCACCATGCTTTATTGCACACTACATATTGCTGCAGTTCCTAAAAATAACTGTATTCAAGCATCCTCTTTTTTGGGTGGGAGCCAACTGGAGAGTGCTGCTCCTTTCCAAAAAAGAAGAAAAAAAAAAAAAAAAGCAGAAGATTGAAATCTCTCGGTTCATTTCTGCCCTGATTAGGCAAGCCTAGCTTTTATCTCCTCACAGGCTGGCCCCTTCCCCACGCTCCAAACAAAGGGTTCATCCGCAGCCACCAAGGAGGGCAAATGCCACTCTGTCGACTTGCTCTGATTTACCTGCAGGGCCCAAATCACATTTCTCATTCTAACCTAGGCATTTATTCGAGCTCTAACCATGTGGATAAATAACTCTTGCAGCTGTCAAGCCTTTGGGTAGGAACACACTTAGATGGATCAGAGGCCTCAGGATTGCAGAGTTCTGTTTAATTGCTTTCTTTGGCCTGTTATACACAGACTTCCATTCCTCTATGGCATCCACTTACACATGTCTCCGAGCAGCCAAGAGGTTTGGGTGTTTGGTTGTGCCTTGTGTTTGCGGATTTTGTGTCTTGTGAATTTACTAGGCATAAAAATAAAAAGAAAATAGAGAAAGAAAAGAAAAGAGCAGGAGGAGGCAGTAATCGCAATCAATAGGAAAAATTCCTGTTAGATTGCTAAAAATGGGACTTCTTCCCTCCTCAGTTGTTTGCATTTATAACTGACTGAACATTTTTATCAGGACCATTTCTTTCTCTCAGTGTTTACACCTGTGTAGGGAGGTCTAGAAACCCACGCTTTGGAGGTGAGGGAGAAAAGACCAGTCTGTCAGAGAAACCCTTAACAACTGAAAGGGGAACAACAGTCTTTATTAAGGATATTGGGTAGCAGAATTACCTTGGCGGGGGCGGGAGGCGTTGTAAAACATCCATTTGCAAAAGGCTTTCAGGCTGAAACCCTTTCATCGGTGGCGAGGGGAGGGGGAGGCAGGGCGGGGGCTCGCAAACCCCCAGCTATCTCCATTTGTCAGCGCCACAGAGGAGGGGTCGTAAAGCCAGCGGCGCGGAGGGGTAGCTGCCCGGTGGTCCAGAGCCGGACGCGGCTACAAGTGCGATGAGCGCGGCGGGCTCAGCCCGCAGCCGGGGCGGGGCGGCGCTGGGGACCCCAGCCTTTCACTTTCATGCACACCACATCCACTTAAAATGTTAGGAAAGGGAGAAAAGGAGAAGTGGAGTGAGGTGGGGGGGGAAGGCAAGCGCCTTGCTGCATTGTTCCCCCGCCGAATTGATATGCTAATTCCCCTTGTGAGAGCACCACAAAGAACACCTTGCACTTCTGAAAGACTTTTGTGTTCTGGCCGGAGAAGTTTATTATCAACTAATTAGCAACAACTTCTAGCAATGAGTTGGGTTACATTTTCATAAGCTTTGAACAAACATCCTGAGATGCGTTGTGTCAGGATGATGGGCTTGCTAAGGAAAATAGAGTCCTAAATCAGGGAATGAGCTTTCATAATTAGCGCCTGCTATATTTGGAGACTCGGTCCACGTAGGTCTTCTTTCTGAGGCTTTTGATTCACGTTGCTTCCACGATTGCAAAGGACCATGACAAGCACTCTACAAAACAAAATCTTACTCTGGAATGACTAGCCATTTTTTTCCTCATGTTAAGACTGTTTTCTTGCAACCGAGGAGCATTTCAGAAGACCCTGATAATGCACCAAGGGTAATCAGTATATGAAGAAGCTCAATACAATTAAGCATACTCCTACTAAATATTATTTAAAGAGGTTTGTTGTAAGCAGTCTAGCACTTCAGATATAAAACTCGTCTGGGAAAAGGGAAGGTTATATTTGAAATGACAAAAAAAAAAACACCTTTAGATTTCACAGGTTTTTTGTTTGTTGGTTGGGTTTGTTTGTTTTAATTCCATGTTACTCATGTTACACTTTCAAAAGGAGGAGGAACTGGTTTTAGGACTAGGTTAGCTCAGTCCTCTTTCTGTAGACTGCTTGTATATTTGGAAGCAAAATTATATGCTGTTTCCTTGGTTTAACGTGGAACTGGGGGAAAACTAGAGGACTTCATTTTATCACTGTAGTCAGCACTGGTTATTTTATTCTTGGCTTTATGTAATCAGAATAGACCAGAAACAATCCTCTGAAGCTAAGGACACTCTAAGGTTTACTGACAATTCTTACGGACTGGAAACAGCACATCTTATATTTTGGGGTTTTACCTTTTTGAGGTGTAGGATTTGGGAGAGGGAGAAAGGATCATATTGCAGCTCAAATCAGTACTAGACTGATGTTGCAGTTCACATGTGGATCTCCAGCATGGCCTTTCTGAGCCTGCCCTGGTCCTGAGGAGAGGGCCAAGGAAGCTGGGATCCTTGGGCCCATTCAGATACAGTGGGTGCTGGGATGCAGAAGAAAGCAGCTCAGCCGTGGCTGCTTTTACAATTTATCTTATCGTCTGCTATTCAATTCATTTAATGGGTAAACACACTGTCCACCACTTGGTCTCTTTCTGTCCCCTTCTCCAAGTGATTTCATTTGTTTAAAATCCTAAAAGGTGGTATAATGTCTTATTGAAACCCTGTAATGTAAGGGGTGGTAGTGGATTAGATTCCTTCATTTCCTTTCAGTAATCCTAAATGCAGCTATCTCTGGTTCCTTAATCTCCTCTAGAGTCGGATTACCATCCATTTGAGCAAGTGTAGCTGGAATTAGGAGATGACAAGAATGCAAAGAAAGTGCCAAGAACCTGAGGTGACCAAGATCTTAGGGTGTCCCTGAACCCCCACAGCCGCTGGGGTCCACCAGGGTCCCTGGTCCCCAGCACAGACCTTCCCTTCTTCTCCCTGTAGCTCCACATCAGGAAGGGCCACCACTGGGTTGTTTTAGCGCTTCATTTGCCTCATGACAGGCTTCTGCCAGCCCTGTGGGTGCCAGATTCTGACATGGCCAGGCACAATCTGTCATGCACAGATAGGTGTATGTGTATATACATGTATAAAAATAAATGACATTTATATATACGTATGTATGAGTATATGTATATATATATATACACACACATACATACCCATGGATTTTCCTCTACTGGGAAAGAAGAATCGACATAGAATACCTATGGACATAGGAGCGAGTACAACCATGCTTATACTTTTCTCCGTCTGCCTGGAAAAAGTAACCCCGCATGAAAACACATGTATGTTTTAAACAATCCCTCATATTTGATTGAAATTGAATATGCCACCATGTATATTTAAGATTGAAGCTTTATTTTTAAAGGCCTGTAATCCTTTCAAGGAGATTTTGTTGATTGAAGACTTCATTGGGAAGTAATTGTGGATTGTACAGCCCTGACCTTTGCAGGAAACAGGGTGCAGGTCTGCCCAGCTTAGAAATACTGTGCATCCATTTCTTGTGAAGCTCCTGCAGACCAGCTAAGTATGCGTGTAAGTTCAGGAATTTAATTAAAAGGTTACAATTAGTGGCTCAATCGTCAAAGTTGGGGACATGGTATTTTTATAATGCGTAAAATACATGATTTAAATATACTTTATAAAAAAACACATAACTGAACACCCTCTCAAAAAAATAAAAAAGCAAATTAAGGCCAGGCCTTCTACACAAATTGGAGGCAGCTAAATGCTCTTTTGTGCCTGCAGCTCTAAGGAGGCTGTGATGCATGCGAAGGAAAGTGACTGACTTAACTCATTGGGATTCAGGGAACGACCTGCCCTCTTTTGAAAAAAAAAAAAAATGGAAGAAGAAGGAAAGTAAGTGTGTATGTGTGTGTGTGTGTGTGCGTGTTCATGTGTCTGTGTGTGTGAGAGAGAGAGAGAGGAGGGGGAGACTCACACAGTCCTGCTTTCCTGTGCTGAGAGCTCCTGGTTCCCAAGCAGAAAGTATTAGGAGAAACCCAGCATCTTGTCTCTTCGCTGCATTTACACAATGAAATCACTCCTATTTTCATTCCTGCTAACAGGCCGGTTTTGCCTGCATCCACTCCGAGCCACGGACAATGGGAACAAACAAGTACTTAAAAAAAAAGCAGACAAAAAAAAAAACCATATATGAAAAGAAAGAAAAAGAAAAAGAAAAAGAAAAAAGAAAAGGAAAATAAAAAAACCATGCTGGGGTGAGGATTATTCACTTTAGCGCTGGCTGTAAGTACAAAATTTCTTGCTGCATTTCAGAGGGATAGTGAGAGGCTATTGCGGTTTAGGTTGGGGATGTTTGGGTTTGTTTTGGTTCTTTGCTGTTCCCACTATCTTTTTTTTCATTATTATTATTATTATTATTACTACTTTCAAATATCACCCGTTCTTTATCAGTCTTCTGCTGAGTTACTTGAATAAGAAAATATAAGCCAAGGGAGTCAGTGCGGCAGGCGACTGAGCTGAGCCGAGCCGAGCAGGGCCATGCCGTGCCGTGCCGAGCCGAGCCGAGCCGAGCGCGGCAGCAGCGCAGCAGCCGGAGGCGTGGAGCTCCCGCGGGCGCGGGGGAATGCCGGGTGCTGGCGGAGCGGGGGGCAGAGGGCTATATTCGACATCAATTATGTGGCTTCAGATGGGCTGAAAATGCATTTTATCTATTTTAATTTTTTTCCTGTCACGGGGGTGTGCGCGCCCCTGTGTGTGCACTCTTACCCTCGGGCAGTGTGGCCCTGTTTGAGTTTCTGTGGTGCAACGCGAGTCCACCCAGCTTGAAGGAATGCGGTGGTCAAACCAGCTTTCTAGCTGGTTTGGGTTTGAGGGAATTCCTTCCTCCCTCCTCCTCAAGTGTACATGTGATAGCGGTACTTTTCCCTGGCAGGATTTGATTTAAATAAACTAAGATCAAAACTGTCTCTCTTTCGCCTAGCCTGGTCGCTTTTTTCCCCCTCCCCTTCCTCCTTTCTTTCTTTCTTTCTGTGTGAGCACTCCTGGGAAAGCGGATCGGCTAGAGGGGAAGGCTTTTGAAATCGTGGGGGAAAATGTAAGAGAATTCAGAGAGTCCGGGCTTTCTTTGTGTGGTGCTGAAGCCGCGGAGCTGCTTTGTGCTTTGGAAGGAGAAAATGGCGAGTCCTATTGTGATTAGGCCATTTTCTTCCGGTACAAGGGTTTTCCCCCAAATCCTAAATACTTCAGGACTCTTTTGAAAGAAGTCTCCCAGCCCACGAAGTGTGAATGGCTCTGCCTTTTCCCCTGCCAGCAGTACCTCATATTTAAGAGAGCCCACACATTTCTCCTTGCAGGGCTAGTGCACAATCCCTAAAGCTGCTGCATTCGGAGCTTCTTGCATTGGAGCGGCTATTTCAGCTGCTCTTAACCCGTGTTATTCAGCTCAGGGGAGTAGGTTATGAGAACAGGGGGACGAAAGAAATAATAATCCAAGACCTGTCCTTGCTTTAACATGCTAAGAAGGGGCAAAGCTAGCCAAAGGGGGGAGGGGAAAGATCATCTGAGAAAAAACTTGTGAACTGTTAAGCGATGGTCTGAATTTTCCACTAAATTATTTAAACTTTATGTATACATACATGTAGGTGTATGTGAGAGAGGGTGTATGCATATACCTACACATGTAGCCACACAGCAAGAAAGAACATTAGGCTCGCAAAGAGGTCGTGTACAAATAATGTGTGATTTTAGAGTGTATATATACAGCCACTTTGTGCAAGTTATTCCTGCCATAACATGCAATGAAAAAAATAGTTTGGAATATTGTCAGTTCTTTTCAGGTAAGCCAGTAGGCAGGTACTCAGATACTGAAAACCGCCTCTGAATTTCCACATTAATCTGTTTAAGGAAACAAATGAAAGTCCAAGGTTTAAAGACCGTTGCCTGATATTAACCACTTTTTGTTATCATATGGGCTTTCCCAGGCGTCAGGGATTAAAAGCACTTTGAAACAGGAGACCTATGAAATAAAACCCGAGAAAGATAAATTCCTGGGTACCCTGCCTCGCCTCCTTCCAAATGCTGAATTGAAAAAAATTAATATTAATACTAATAAAGCACAGGCGGTTTTGGAAGTGTCCTGAGAGGGCCGGCGGGCTCCCTGGCCTCTCCGGCAGCTGTCAGCGCTGGCGCGGAGGGGCGCGCAGTGCCCGCACACTGCGGAGAGCAGTGCTGTTCAGCCGTCGGCCGGTCAGCACCATGGACAGGGGCCGTGAGCGTGGCCGGGGCCCGGCTAGCGATCACCCTGGGGAGAAAAGGACGTGAACCAGGGTGCCTACCCCCAAAACGGAGGGGAACTGATCTGGCCTGCCTTTCTTGTTTTGCCTTCCGTGTGGCTGCTCAAGTTTCCACACAAAAGACTTGAGAAATTGCATTTATAATTCTCCGGCATTAGAGCAAACTCTATTAAAATGCCTTGCTAGTGATTTCTCTTCTCACTGCCCTCAAAAGCAGCAAATGAATCTCTCGCCTCTGCATACGGTTGCTTTTTTTCCCCTCAACTCCGAGCCAAAAATAAGTCTCCTGCTCGGCTCAGCTGAATGACAGTGGTGTAAATTAAATTGATTTTATCAGTGACCAAGTTCCACAATTGGAAAAATTAAATGCCA
This sequence comes from Coracopsis vasa, assembly GCA_026283785.1. Classification (NCBI taxonomy): domain Eukaryota; kingdom Metazoa; phylum Chordata; class Aves; order Psittaciformes; family Psittacidae; genus Coracopsis; species Coracopsis vasa. Next base: position 55,569 of record JANHGB010029396.1, read on the forward strand.
CTTTGACAGACAAGGATAATATGGAACAGATCTATAAAACGGCTTCTTTGAACAACAACAACATCAACATCAACCCAACAGAAGCCTAGGTGCTGGCAAAACCTTCTTCTTCATCCCGCTGTATTATGTCACATCATTTAGTTTGCCTTTCTGCAGTATCAAGATGACAGAAACCATTGTTTGATGCAAAGGGACTAGCGATGATGAGTCATGGACTTTATACCACAGCAAAGGCAACAACCATGGGTCTCAGGCAGATTTCTTTTTTATTTATTATTTATTTTGATCACGCTTCTAATTGGATTCCCCTTTCAGATGCACTTTGCAGCACTTCCAACCCACCCCACAGCTCCAGAACAGCTATTATGAAACTCAGAACTGAGCTCCAGGAGTGACAAGCCGCTGTGCCTCCACCTAAGAATTGCACAGACGCAACCTCCAAGTCCTTTAGCCACGAAAAAAGCCTTACTTTTGTGCCTCCCGCCGGCCCCCCAAGGCGAGAGGAGGCCTTGAGCGACCTCTGCGCCCTCTGCCTGCGCTAGCCCGGCCTGGCCCGGCTCGTCTTGCTGCCCGCCAGAGATGCTGCCTGCCGCAGGGCCCCCACATAGCTCCGCGGCCGCGGGAGCCGGTTGTCCCCTCACGGCCAGCTTCTGCCCGCCGCTCACCCCCGGGACGGGAATAGCGGGAACAAAGCGCTCAGGGGGCCGGCCCTACCGCTCTCCCAGCCTTGTGCTGGGGTCCAGGGTGGGCCGGGTCGGAGGTTAGGGAGGCGCTGAGCCAGGGGAAGCGACGGTGCCGCAGTGAGGAGGGGTCGGCTGCTGTGAGGTGAGGGTGGCCTCTGGGTGAGCCGGGAGCGGCCTCCTCTTCCTC
>JANHGB010029397.1:5025-29207 GCA_026283785.1 Coracopsis vasa
TGAGAGGCAGAGTGCCTGGGTTCAGAGTGTTTGAGTGTCAGTCTGTGTACGCATGTCAGCATAAGTCTGGTTGTCAGTGTGGCCTGAGACTTAGAGGCTGCTCAGGCTTTTTCTCGCATTGCGGTGAATAATGCCAAGTTGTTTTTGCAGAGGGCGAGATCCTGAGGCACGTCTCGGAGGCTGATGTCAAGGTGGAGCAGAGTGAGGGGCCAGTGCTGCAGACCCGTGCTCCTGACTGAGCCTGCCAGTCTGTCAGCATGATGCGAAAGAAGCCCAAATTCAGTTATGCTGAACAATAGAGTCCTGTCACTTCCTACAGTGAGGCCTTAGACATATCACTTCTGACACAGGAGTAGATTACTTTCAAAATATTTGTGTGGCAATTGGGGAACCTGTCTAAACACGTCACAGGAATCCTGATTGATCTTATGCAATCACTATACCACCAAATACCTCACGTATGTGAAGCTGGAGCTATGTCATCTTTCAGGCTAAGGACAACAGAAGGTCATTAAGTCATGTCCCAACTGTCAAAGAAAACTCTTTTCTCCATTTTCTTTGCAACGGGTAGGCCATTTGGAGACAGGAAAATTGCAGAGCAGGAGAACAAAGATACATCTTGTGAAAGCAGTAGACTGCAAAAAGAAAGTTTGAGCAGGAAAGGAGCAGGAAGATTTGGTTTTCATAGCACTTGGGGCTCTGAGTTAATGGCAAAACCAACAGAAGAAGAAAATTTGTTGCATGGGTGATTGGAAAGAGGGCAAGAGAGAAACTCATTCAAAGACGGTATCTGGGTATCCTGAGAGGATCCAATGTTAAGACCAAACAACACCCCAAAGTGAGGAAAGAGGAAAAAATAAATGCAGAGATGTGTGTGTGAGCCATTTGTTGTTTTATATAGATCCTGCATGTGTGTACTCATTGCAGTAGCTGAAATAAAGCATGCCTGTTAATGGAGCTCTTACATACAAACCACATCTTCGCTTCACTTGTTGCGTCTTTGTGAAGCAGTAACTGTGCATGCGGGGTCCTTGCAGGCTAACATCTTAAAAAGCAGAAAGCAGATGGCTAAAACTGTAGAGGGTAAGGTTAGGTTGGACTTCAAGCTTTTCTTTCAACTAGCAGTGACAAACAGAGCTGGAGCAAGAAGATGTGTGCCAGAGCAGCCAGGGTAAGGGCAGTATGTCTAAAGGAAGGTTAAAAGCACAAGCCAGTGCTCTACCATGGTAGACAACCAGCTGAGGAGCATGGCAGCAGTATACATGGTAAGTTTTCCAGAGAACTGGATCTTGTAGTTCAGTCTAAGAGCACACCTGCATCTCTTTGTCAAATAGATCAGTAATATCTTTCAGAATGGTAGTTTCTATTCACTTTTTGAGACTACATTTAAAAAAGAAGTTCCAGTTAGATGTGGACGCCCTATTAAGTATGACTTGTGCCAGTTTTATCCCTGTGTTTTTATATCAGAAATTCCAGCAGCAAAATGCAAGTGTTCAGAAGTGCCTGACAAAAACAAAATACATTTTCTTATTCTTCAGTGCAAGTTAACTGGGGATCTAAGCTATTTTGATTTCAAAATGAAACTCTATGCCTCTCATTCTCTGCATCCTTTTAGTAACAGTGGTACGTGATTCCAAACTGGAGTTTGATCTGTAGTAGTTGTTGTCTTTCACAATGTTACTGTAACCTTGCTCAAGTAACCACAGAGCGGAGAGTTAGCGCACTGCATTTTATAGTTGAATGTTTATATACTGGTTCAGGGTTGCTGATGGATGATAAGGGTAACTGTTTTAAGATAGAGATACTGATGAGGAATTTCATAACAGCATGGAACAATACCTCCCCTGGACATGCTTGCTAATAAATCTAACAGTAGTCCACAATGTGGACTGAAGATACATAGGAATGTCTGCTCCCAGAATCAGAAGAGTTTTCGTACCTCACAAATGTGAAATAATTCACAAATGCTTTTTTGGAATTAGAAAAAATCATTAATCTGGTATAATAATACAAGAATTAAATAACTAGTGTTTCATTTTATTAATTTATTCTTACTTGTTGACTTTCAAATCACTGAGTTTCCCAGGGCCCCACTTCCCTAGGTAACTTTTTTTTGCTGGGAAGTTAGGGTCCTCCTCTCCCAACACACTTTCAGGAGCTGAGATTTCCAAGGAAATGCAAAATCAAAAGCTGGAAAAAAAATCCTACCTTTTCCCATCACCTCCAATGCTGTTCTCTGTCTTAAATTAACAGATTCCATGTCAAATGATTTCAAGGGATAAACCTAGCAATAGGTGTTATTTACCCTGCCGTATACATTTGGGATAACTCACATATATTTGGGATAACTGGCAATTCACTGATATCCCTCTATAGTTTTTAAATCATAGAGTAACCTGAAAAATGTGAGCTCCTCTCAGTGAGGTTGGAGTGCACACAGCCGCAGCTGTGCATGGTGCATACTGCTAGGGCTTCAGAGGTCCTCTTGCTGCTTGTCTAGGGGATAAAAATAATATGGGAGCAGTGGTAATCATCATGTGCTTGCTTGTCAGCTACTTTAATCTGCAGCGTGGTGCAGTGGCTTAAAAGTAAATTGGTGGTGGTGCAAGTTGCAGTGCCACGGTATGACCCATGCTGACTGAGGAAGTGGACTTGGTACCCGGGGTGCTGTGCCAGCTGTGGGTGTAGCAGCTTCCTGCAGAAGAGGGGTGGAGAGGTTGCCCGAGTGTGGCTGCGTGCTAGACTGGTGCATCTGCCTCTCCCGTGAGTCACAGCTCAGTCATACAGTTCTCAACCTGGTCAAACAAGACACTCCTGGCTGGCACATGAAATCCTTGTGTCAGCCTCCCCTCTTCTCCCCCCTTCCCGTCCTAGGTTTCAACAGGCTTTTTGGTACAAAAGAGACGTGGTTGTGCCCACCTGCCAGCTAACCTTGCTTTCTTTTGATTGCGCTGTAGAAAGAAGAGTTCGCTCTGCTTATCACGTTTGTACTTCGGTTATAGTGTCAGGCTTGGGCAGATTAATTGGTTGTAGCTTTAGCAGAGCTGTCAGGGTATTTAACCCATTGAAGAAAAATTACCTAAGCTGATGATAAACAGGCTTTAAATGCAGAGCAATTACTTAGTGCTAACAAAGCACCATGACTACATACTTTGTCCAGATGCAAAAAGCGAAGTCTTATCAGTGGTTCTGTTTGCAGGAGGACACTAACAGATAACCTTTATTTGTGCAAATACTTACCTGACAAGATCATCCAAAAGGGAAGAGATGAAATTTCTGGTTCTGTCTTGCCTGAAGGTTATGCTTCAGATGACAAAGTATCAAACAAAAAGAATAATAATCACAAAATAAGAATGCCCAATTCTCTCTTTTAGTTGATCTGAAAGTCTCCTACAGTGGGTTTCTTTCCTGCTTGTGTTGATTGCTTTGATTCCTAGCACGTAACAATAAAGCAGTTTAGAGACCTTTAACCAGTAGGACTTTGGATTTCGTTGTTAACAGGAACTGGCAAAGCTAGAGGGCTGGTTAGCATTGAACTTGGTTTGTTCATTGCAGGCTTAACCCTGACTGGTGGCCAGGGTTTACAGCACAGCAATCTTGTGACTCACAACTGTTCTGTTTTGCATTGATGGTGAAACTGGTCTGGGAGTTTCCAAACTGTGAAAGCTTATGAGGTGCTTTTAGTGGGATGTGCACTTGATACCATTTGCCTCTCAAGGGTCACAGGTCACATTCTGAAGCAGCAGAGGTTTGAGTTTTTATTGTGATGAGTCTTAACATATTGTGTTTGACCTCTGTCTAGCTCACTCCAGTTTTTTCTGTGTTAAGATTTGCCTGAAAGGACACTGTTTATTGAATGCTTTCAGTTGACCAGCTTCTAAAAAAATCCAGTTAGTTATAGCACATCGATCAAAAGATTTACAAAACTGACATCTTTTATTTTCCTTTCAAATAATTTACCAGAGATTTCCCATTTGGGATTTGTAAAGGACCTTTATGTCAAAGGAAAAATAGCATGCAAGCACATGCTTTGGTGTTTTTGGTACAAGGCCTTGTATTAACACAAGAATGCTCAAAGCTACATCTCATGCAGAAAGCAAATACGTATTTTCTAGTGAAATGTTGCTAAGTGCAGTTGTCTTAGCCCACTCTGTGGTCTCTGTCAGATTTTTAGACATGAATGTGATTTTAGGTTGATTTGGATGCCATGTAGTACTTTGTCTGGATGCTAATGCAACGGAATGGTGTTTGTGTGAGCCCCGTCTTGCCTGCTGTACTTTACTGAATTTGGATTCCTTCAGCCAGTTTCAGTTGCAGTTGACAGAGGGATGGAGATGGTAGAGACATTATGTTCCTACTGGTTGCATGAAGGGAAGTGTCTGGGTTGAAAAGCAAGAGGCTCTGAATTAGTCTTGTGTGCCCCCTCCTGAAAAGGATTTTATATAAGCCATCACCTCATTAGGCTCAGGGAACCTCTGTGGACAAGCAAGCTGCTGGACGTCATTCATTTTCTTGCTCACTGGACTACTTGGTCTGTGTGGATTTCCTGCCCCAACTGATTTACTTGCATTTTATGATGAGTTCTTTTGAAAATGCCTCTTGAGTTGATGTTTGGTGTCTCTTATTTTCTTGTTCCCCACCCACTAAAGGCTGACAAAACTGTCAATATCGGGAGGTGTCTTCACGAGTTACTTTCAGGTAGCTGTTGAGTTTCCAAATGGGACTAACAGAAGTTTTCTTGGAAGAGATCTTAATTGCAGACATGCAGCACAACAAGATGTGGTTTTGAAATAGCTGCTCAGCTCACCACAGGTGTGGTGACCATGCATAATTTGTATTTTAAATGACAGGGACTGAGCTACATAGTTCTAGGTGATTTCAGTGATTTCCCACACCTGAAGCTGTGTACTTTTCACCTTTGGAGATGTGGGCACCATATAGGTGCCTGTATAGGATTGGGGCATATAGAAACTGCTCCAGTGGCTTCATAACACATTTTGTGAATGCTGTTGCACATGCAAGCTCTGGCTGCTCAGCTGTTTTCTGTGGCCCACCACGACCAAATTAGGATTTTGTGAGCCAATAGGACAGCAAATCTGGAGCTGGCCCAGCCTTACTCACTGAGGGGTTTCTAATGCCTCAGTTTGCACAGCAATTTCCATTGCACTCCTTTCACGAGTGCTGGGTATATGCATGTATAGATGTGTCTTGCATAAGACTGGGAGGGCAGCGCCTACTTCTTTTCCTGGAAATAGATTTGGGAGGAATGTTGGATGCTGGCGCTGCAGAGCTGCTACTGCAAACTAATGTATCTCGGGGAGGGGGACAGGTACAGGGAGAGGATAACTGTCACCAGGGCCCATGCTGGCTGAGACCCCCCTGGCAAAGGAAGTCCCTTGATCATGAGTTTGCTTTTCATCTGCACACTTTTTATTAGGGATTAGAACTTGTAGGAAATAAAATGCAGTCCTTGAAGGCGGCAGGGGAACGTGATGTTAGTCATCGATATTGGTCGTTGACAGTTTCTGCCTTATGGGCTATTCAGGCTATTTCCTGAAAAAGGAAATCTTTCATTAGCTAATTATTTTCTTTAGCAGTGCTGTAAGGGCATCAGCAAATAATAGTTCCTGGCGAAGCTACCGCACCATTTAGTGTCTGCTTGTGTGATCAGAGGAGAACGATGGGGAAATTTTAATGACAAATTCTGTCAGAGCTGAAGAATACTAATGGCTTCAAAATGTTGTTTAGAGTTGACTCCTTAGCAATCAATTTTAATAAATCTCCTGTGTGCAAGTGAGAAACCCAAATGTCATATGTTATCTGATATCTGGATTGTGACTGTTTTCCAGTGGTCTTTGACACTGTGCCAAACATATTATGAAGGTGTGATGCAGCAGAGCCACTGAAGCATGTTTGCCTGTAACAGGAGTGATTGTGTAGCCTGCAGAACTAAAAAGGGAAAATGCAGTATCCCAGAGGGACCGCAGCTGAGAATTAGGTGGGTAGAGCAGACATGCTTGGAGAGTCAGAAGGAGTAAGGGCACAGCCCTGCTCCAGAAGAGTGCCATAAGATTGGTGGTGCCCAGTTGTCAGTGCCTTGCTTGCAGGACTCTTCCCCTCCCACCCCAATAAAGCTTAGATTTTTATCAGAAGTATGAAAGGAGTATGAGACTTTGTACCACTCACCTTAACAGCAGTGAAAAGTCCTAGTCCCTCTAAGACAGCTTTGAAAGCAGCAGTTTAAGTTAGTTGTTTAAGACAACTAAGACTAGAATGAACTGAGGTGCTTCCATTATTTCTTAGATGCAGTGTTCTGTCAAAGGTCGCAGTTGGTACTGTTATCCCTGTTGATTTGTGGTTTAGCTAATTGTGTTGTCACAGCTTCTAAAACGTCTTTTTTGAGTTCCTGTGTACTTTCTCAGTAGTCTCATAGCATGATCATCTAGGCCTTTCAAGTATCTGGTTTTTTTGGACATGTCCAGTGGTCTTTTTGTTCACTGCCATTCAGTTCTGCCATTACAAACTAGTCTTTGCCAGAGCTTTGTTCGGGCATTTAATGATATCAAGAATTTTGTTTCTGTATTGCATTAAAACCACATGATTGTAATGCGGGAACTGAGTTCCCAGTTTATTCTCTAAGCAGCATGTAGTGTAAAGTAGTTGCACCGCTTGAGATATTTGGTTGCTTTTTTGCAAGAGTGATGTGATTCTCTGCTCCTGTGTTATATTTGTTCTGAGTGGAAAATAAAGCTGGTTGACTGGTTGTTTCTCTGTGTGCACACAAAGGTAGACATTTTAGCTAGATGCACTCTTCCTGACATCTTTATGGCAGATCCGTAGGTTTTCATAAGCTTTTCTTGCTAATATCCACTTACTTTTACAAGGTCCATTTTCCTCTGTAATGTTGCTTTAACCCAGTTTTTCATCTTATTGCAAGTCACTTTAATTAGGACATCTCTTCTCTGTTCAGGTTTCTGTAATTTAGCTTTACTGAACAGGTCTGTCAATTGATAATCAATGGTCTTGCCTGAAACCTTGGTTTATATAAGGAAAATATGCCTTTTTCAAGTAAGTCGTTATAAAGTCTATACCAATACATTTATTTCTGTATGCAAAGAGGAATTTATACCAATCAACTTGATGTTGGAAGAACAGTATCTGCATGGCATTTTTCCCAATATAATTATTTCAGTTACAAAACCATAAATCACAGCTTTATAGGAGACCAGCAATCTTATACTAAAAACCATAAGAAATACTACAGATATGTAGTTTAGGTTATTTAGTTTTGTTACTGGCTTAATTGTTTAAAGAAACACATTTGTGCTCAGGGTGAGCTTTCTGTGGCTCTAAATGTCGTGGTACATGCTTGCCTGACAGCTGGAGAATGACACTGGCACAACATTTGTTCTTCTTGTGGAATTGCTGTGCCCATGAGGAATGCTGTAAAAGTAGCTGGTGCTTACGGGATGACATAATTCCAGTTTTTGACAATCTCTGTCTTTCTAGCATTATTGTTCTGCAGTCTTTTGGTGAGGAGAGGAAATCTTTGAGTTTCACGGTCGAAAAGGTGTGACATATCCATTTTTCTCTTTTCCAGGATTTTCCCCAGAGAGTATCTTCTCCAGCAAATTCATCTTTATTCTCTTGCAGACCTTCAGCAGGTGAGTTTCTTCAACTAGTTCTACCTGTTACGTATCAAACCTGTTCTCATCTTCAGTGCTAATTGTACATTCCCCCTTCCAGCTAATCGTAGCATAAATAGCTTTACTTGCAAGCCATCTCTGTGATTAATAGTTTAGTATAAAATGAGTTAGTGAGGCATTGATTAAGGGTGAGAGGCAAAAGCTTAGGGGATCAGTGTTGAAATGGGGCTGGAAAGAGGCTGCGAAAGAAAACTAATCTGTGAAGGGAACTTTGCTGTGAGATTTTTCATCTGATCAGTGAAGGCCCATCTAAGGTTCAGCCTACAGGTAACAAGTACAATTTATTTCTTTGTTTGAAAGACTAGTGGTTCAGGGATGGATGAGTTTGTGCTGTCCCTAGCACAACAGGCTTATTTACAAAGTCTGCTAGGCATTACCATGACGGAGGAAAAAAAAATAATAAAAAAACCCCAAACCACAAAAACCTCACCAAGGCTGCTGCACAGAGGTAAGCCATGCAGGGTTACTGTGACAGACGTGGCCACAAAAGGGATAACGTGCCAGCAAAATGTGTCTTTGCATTGATATTGATTGAACTAGGCGGACAAACTTTGCAGTACATTGGCCTAAAGAGCAGAATTTCATTACCTTCTGGATTAAACAAGAAGAATTTGGTGAAAAGAGCTGAAAAAAGAGGATAGGGAATCTTGGGTGATTGTGCTGCAGTGCTCAGATGCACAATGGGAAAAGTGATGAGGCAAGATGAGCTAGCTGACCTGAGCACATCTATGTTCACACTCTAATGCCATTTCCGGTGATATGTAAACACATTATTTCAAGCTTTTTCCACTGATGTTTCCCTTGTTCAGTGGTGTCTTTTCTGCAGGATAACAGCACAATCAATTCTGGATGCTCAGGTGACTCATTTAAGTTGAGGTAGTTGAGATGTCCCTCAGAGCTGGAGACTACGGTACTGCAGGAAACGCGGCTTTTGTTGGCTGGCGAAGTCGCAGGGTAGAAATGATTCTATACATAAAATAAAAAGGCAGTCATCTGAGCTCTAAAACTGTTTCCACATCTTTTCAGCATGTTCTGCTATCTCATCTTTAATAATCAAGCCGTGAAAAAGCAAGCTACTTAACTCCAGAGCTGCAGTCTCCCTGGTGTGTCTGTCTATTAGCCCCCAGTGCTTTGTAAGCTGCTTAATCAGTTCCTAACATTGGTAGTAGATATTTTAGAAGCAATCAGCAGCTTATCAAGCACCCTCTGGGAAGGAGGGAGGGTAGAAGTCACAACTCATCCATTGATTTAGCAGTTCCCTTTAGCATGTTTCTTTGTGTTTCTGTTTGCAAGACACCTTCTCTTCCCCTGAGGGCCCCAGCCCCAAACTTATCATATTTAGAGGCAATATAATTTGATTACCATTTCTGCTGGGGTGGGTTAAATTGCATTTACCTTTTAATCTAGCTATATCCTTGTCAGCCTGGAGAGGGTTTTCCGCATTTCAGGGGCTCCAAGTTTGAAATTGGATTGCCTGTTTTTGTCAGAGTGGAACTAGGGTGGAAAAAGGAGGAGGGCTCCATTGAGAAAATTAATTCAACAGCCAGAGGAACACTAATACCCTTACAGCCCCTGACTCCTCCCTAGTTTGCCCCTTACAACTGCTTTCTCCCAGTTGCTCATCATTTTCCACTGACCTGCAGTTTGGGTGTTTTTTTAATCCTAATAGTTTCCCCTCCTTTTGATTCCTCTGCTGCCTATTTTTTCATATCCATGGACTGCTTTCTCACTGTATCCTGCTGTCATGTAGATTGCATGTATTTGGGGAATTAACTAAAAGGTTTATTAAAGATTAATGGAAAGATAAGGCATGGTGAGTAAATTAGAAAAGCAGAGAGGGGTAATCTGCAGATGTAAGCAACCTTTACCCTGGTTAGTCGCAGCTCAGTTCTGATTTGTTTTCTAGCCAAGTTCTCCATAGAGATCCTAGAAAACATGGGTCATTTCTTCTCAAGCAGCTGAGATTCAAAAATGTAGTATGAGGGTCTGTTATTAGGTGCAAACAAGTTGAAATGTCTTTTTGCCAGTAGCTGAAGCAGCAGATAATACTGTTCCAAAATTAAATTCAATCTAAACCTCTTTCCAAGCTTAACAGAACTTCATGCCTAGACCCTGTGGACATGGCAGGTATATGCTTGAGCTGTCTGATGGTCTGGGGATGATTGTCACTTGAATCCATTTGGACAGGGCTCTGCTGGGGGAGACTTTAACTATGAGGTTAAAAGCAGAGTGGAAAAAATTGAAACAAATTCAGTTAAATCTCTGAGTTTGGGAACTCACCAAATCCTGGTGAGGTAGTGGTTTTGCTAGTGCTTTACTCAGTAACAAATGCTTGTAGTGCAGATGTGAGTAGGCTTCACCTTTAACCAAAGAGGCAGTGAGTGAAGGTCTTTATTTGCATGTGCATGTTTATTTAAAGTGAACAAAAACACATGCATGTACCCCAGCAAGGTCTCACTGCAGACCAGGGCCCCAGGGACTGCGTTAAAGTTTACAGCAAGTCTATCTATGGGCATTCCCATGGGGTACATATTCTTAGAATCCCCTTGCTGTCCTTGTTGTGGGAGGTGTTAACAGATGAGATAACTAATTAGGTGCATTCAGATGTAACAAGCAGAAGCTTGAAGTGTGACAGCTTGCCTGTTCTGCCCCATTGGCTACACTTGCTTTCCTTTCCAACCCTCCATGGTGTCGTCTGCCTGCGTCACCTATAACACCACTGCATCTCTGTTAGCCAGTTTTTGAAGACTGTTCCAATCAATTAAAGCTCTAAAGAGAGAGACTTCCAGTTGTTAGGAAGCAGGTATTCACTCCTGAAATTGCTGGGTTTAGTAGACACAGTATAGGGCAGCTTCACCCAAAACCTACTAGAGGTATCAACTCTGTTCTCTGCTGAAATGACTAATGGACATATATCACTGTTTTTGTGGATGTGTGGACACAGTTCATGAAGCTGGCGTTCAAATCCATTCATTTTGTGTGACTGCGAGGCTGCTTTTGTTGAAACTTAACAGTATTCACGCTGTTAAACATTGGTTTGGACAGAAGCTGACTCAGACAAGACTTTGCATTTCTTAGGAAAAGTAAGTCTTGCTGCTTCTACTAGATTCCACGTAAATGAGAGCTGTTAAAGTAAAAGACTTGAAGTAGCTGTTGTTCAAAATTCAGGTGCTTAATCCACACAGAGAGGGTAACTAATATCTTGCCTGGTTTTTATGTTAAATAGCAAGACATACAAGTGTACAAAGTTTATTGCAGTGATGGTCTTTAGTGTAGAAACACTCTTAATCATGGCAGTTATTTCATCGTGGTTGTTCTGGCCCCAGAAGGTATGGTAAAATAAAAAGAATCCACATAATGTCAAAAATGACTGGATGTCAAGGATGGAAATCATGACCAAGATAGGAGATTTAAGAAGACAATTATTTGAAGATTTGTTTACATGGCAACTCTAAGGGAAGAAAAATGAAGTGACAAAATATGGGGATTTAAAATGATGAGTTCAATTACATTGAATCACTGTGTAAATACTGTTATTCAAAGTATAAGTGGCTTTCATTTGGTTTATCTCCATTTACTTTGGAAGCAAAGTGAGCTAAATTATATTAAGACCATTTTTATTCTGAATGTGTCTGTCCATACAGAGATTTAATGTAGTATAATTTATCCATTTTAACGTTGTAGATAAACTAATCTGTTAAAATTTAATTAAAACATCCATTTACTTCAGATCAGCTTCCCTGACTATGTACCTGTAGGTGAACCTACAAACAATGTGAAGAGCAATGGAGATAAAGGATGAACAGGAGAGCCTTATTCTCACAGTAATATAGCACAAGTCATACAATGAATATGAGATATGCATAAAAATCCTTAACAGAAATGCATCTTTGCAGAGCACACAGCGAGCAGGAGGAACTTAATGTCACAGTGATATTACTGAGGCCACAAGTTTATCATCTTTGAGAGGATTAAGTATCCATAATGAGAATGTCCACAGTTACAGTACGTAAGATAAAGAGATTATGAGGGTTCAGAATAGACATATTATTTACTGAGGGGATTAGGAAGATGACTTCCCTATTGACAGATGGATCAATGATTTCATCTTCCTCTGACGTAAGTAGTACTGATTACAGCGTCTGATAGCATTTTGGACTACGTGAAGAGTTGATCTAACAGAAGCATTGCCAATATGAAAATCTCAATGTTTCTGTTCACGATTTTGTGCAAATAAGGTTCTCTAAGAAAAATTTGGGAAATAAAAGTTAACTTCAATGAAACGTTATTTCCACTTAATTTGAGCCTAGTATATTGTTAGATCAGGATTAGGAAGCATTAGAAAAACAAAGAAATTGTTAGGTCTTGTTCACATTTCCAGACTTTTAACCCATGCTGTACTTTCATCACATATCCTTTTCCAATGGCAAGTTTGAGTACTCCCTGTATTTTCCTAGACTGAGATGGAGAAGGAGATGGGAAATGCTTTTGTATGTGTAAAACTCAAGGGTTATTTAGACAAGTTCTTTCACGAGTCCCAACAATAGCAAAGACTGCAAGGACATGTGGGCTTTTTTTTTTTTTCTTTACTTGCCCTTTTTTCAGAAGTAAAACTTGTGTTCTGATCACTCAGTCCTCATACAATTACTGAGAAATGCTCATCTTAGATTTGTAGCATACAGCCTCATGACTTCCAAGCCCATCGGTGGTCGTGTACTTACCAGCAGTTCCTTTTTATTCAAGCATAAAAAGCATGGGATGTGGCATCTGGCCCACATGCCTGTGCTGGTGAAAGCTAGTATGTGTATGTATATTGCTTGACAAAACTGGGTTTATATACTGGGCTAATATACTTTAGGCTTGCTCTAGTCTTAGAAGTGTTACTGGAGTAGGTGCATGACAAACATCGCCCACCCTCCCTTTTAATGGATATAGCCATACCAGTAAATGCATTAGTGCAAACTTGTTATATCAATGAGAAAGTCTTTTGCTGTCATTTCTTTCATTCAGTGATTCAATATAAGCTGTATCAGCTTAGAGTTTTATTTGCCAAAGAGGTTTACCCATGTAGCTGTACCAGCAGATCCTTTTAAGTTCAGGCAAGCCCTTTTTTGCTTGCGGGGTAGGAGGTGGCAAATGAGAAGGAGAATTAGATTTTTGGCAGGCCTGGCAGTGCTGAGATGGCTGAAGATTTGTCTGTCACAGTTCTCTGTGAGAGTTTATGGTGCTCAACAAGGGCTGCAAAATGCCAGGCATATCAGTGCCATAGCTGCCACAGTTCAGAGCTCAGCACCGTAGTGAAAACACCGATTTACATCCCCAGCCTCCCAGGCATGTGTGACGGCGATGCAAGTCCTGCAGTGCATTACTACCAGTATTCATCTGAATGATGTTGCTCCGGAGTAGAGCTGGTTTAAAACAGCAGTGAGTTTTAACTGGCATGTCAGGTACAGCCGCAGCTCTTAAATATTTGGTAGGTAGAAACAGATGGTTGTGAGAGGTGTACACATTGTTAATTTGTACCGGTGAAACAATTCTCATCCTAAGAGCAGGGACTCTTCCCTGCTCTGCTGCAGACTTTCTCTGACATACAAGACAGACAATTTTTAATGGGAATAAGGTAAAATGGGTCCCACTTTACTATGTGTATGTTTAAAATACGCATCCTAAGCACAACTAAGTTCAAAAGAGGGAAACCAGCACTTTGGAGGGCTAGTTTGTCTGCCTTATATTAAATATATTGTGCAACTTAAATATGTGAAGATTCTGAGGCACTTAGATAATTCTGTACTTGAACTATGTGAACATGCATCTTGGACCATAACAACATAATGATAATAGCCACCTTTATGTCCTTCCTTTACAATCTGTGCCTGTATGACTGTGGTAACTGTATTAGCAGAATATGAAAACAGTCCTAGGATGGGAAAACCACACACTATGCATTTCCATAAATATTGAAAGGTCTGATAGCAAAAGAGCAATTAAACAGCTTGTGTACTTTCCTCAGGCTATGGCTCCTTTATCACTCATTTCTGTCACTCCCTGGAGTTTGCTAGCAATGAGCAGCCTTTCAGCAGAACAGGAAACTTCAGGTTAGCTGATATTCCAGGTGTGTGTATAATTCCCCAAAGTGCTGACAGCTCTGCTCACAATTAGTGGTAATGGCAGTGATCTTACTGGCGTTGCCTTTTTACAGCAGCTCGGCTGGGGAAGGGAGCTGCTGTCATTCAGAAAGGCTTGTGGTCAGGTGGAGAGCATGGCAGGGCCAGCCAGGCTCGTGGGTGAAGAGCTGGCCAGGAGCGTTTTGGCAAGTGACAAGTTAATCTGACTTAGATGCGTTAAAAGTCTTGAAGGCGCAGAGTGTGGAGATGTAGCAAGATTGTTAATAGATATTTTTAATGGCAGAACTGGTTTTTGCCCCGATTGAAATTAAAGTTTTCACCAGGGCTTATTAAATATGTGTGTGCTTTTCCATGTGAATATGTAATCCAGGCCTCTAGGGCTTAGTGTGGCTTTTTAGAATGAAGCTGTTTAAAACAGCCGGCAGTGGTGCCAGCGGCTCGCAGGAGTTTGAGTTGCAATCTTCAGAGATATTTTAATGTTTTCAGCCTTGGAAGAGCCAGTAGCAATATCAGCTACACCTGTTCTAGTCCATAGTGCTAACCAGAGTTCTTCTGTTCTTTGGGGTTTTTGCTGTGCAGAATGAAAGGCCCAGTACTGGAGATCAGGGTTAGCAGTGTGAAAGATTGGGCTCTAATCTCATTGCCATACTCCACATGGAGATATCTCAAAAGGATAACATGTCAGGAAAACCAGTTTCCCAAGGAAACAAAACACTGTGTCAGCCCTACCTGCTTGAATAAGAGAAGCGAAGGGGTTTTAGATGTTTTTTTAAATATACTTCGCATTCACAGAGGGTTTTTTCAGAGTAACCCTAGCCCTTTTCTTGGTGTGTTGCTTTCTTGTTCTAAAGTCTTTCAGAGGACTCCTCCTTAAAATGCCCTTTTCCAGTCCTGTGCAAAGCAGAAGTTTCTAATGTTGTGATATCAGCCATGAAATAACATCTTACTCAGTGGGCATGTAGAGTCAGTTAATAGCTCTGCATGCAATTGCCTGCTTTATCTTAAGGAAAAAAAAATCCAAAGCACATATGTACTCTCTGCCTGAATGCGTATTTGCTTGCGTGTGTATTTGGAGTCATGCATGTTTTTAAGCTAAGGAAAGTGCTTTCTGTTCTCTACCAGCCAAATTCCTGCTACTCTTTCAACCTTGTTTGATTAAAGCAGCCTTTAACCTTTACTTGAATACCTGCTTCTTAAAACAACCTATAATTCATCCCTGCAACAAGATTAGGAGAACTTGGGGTGTGACAAAATTGACATGTAGCTGCCTGGAAACCTTGGGGGAAGGAGAATGGAAGAAAGGTGATTGAAAGACAGTGAGTGTGAAGGCAGAAGTTGTGGGGCTGGAGTCATGTTGCAGGGCTGGCTGAGGAGCTGGCACAAGTGATTCCCAGGCATGTTGTTTGTACTGAGCCAGTTGCATCTCTTTCTCACTTGTGTCAGCTTGTACCCAGAGGCTTGCTGAGATTTCAGGCTTTTCTTTCTTTCCATGAGAGCTGTTGGGGAGGGCTTGGAGGGACCTTGTCATCCTCTCTGCCTCCTGCTATAAATTCACTTGGACTGTCACCAGTTTGTTCCTCTTCCCCAACCAATGTAAAACTCCATCCTCACCTTGCCCCCTGCCTATATGTGCTTGTCACAGATTAGCAGTATTTGTTCTTGACCTTATTTTGTTTTTCCTCCTCTTCCCAGTGCCTGTTATAAGTTGTTGGTTAATTTATGGAATATCAGTTTAAGACCAAATTAAAGTGCAGCATATTGAGCGGTCTGGTTTGAAAGGTCCACAAACAGCAAATGGCTCTGCTGTCAGTGTGGACTGCCTGGTGCAAAGAAGTCAAAGGCAGCTTGTGATTTCTGTTTATTCAAGTTCTCACTCATTTCTGCTTTCGTTTGATTTATTTGGTGGTTGGTTTTCTGGGATTGTTTTGTTCTTCACAGTGTTTATTGCCAGGTTTCCTTTCAGGTTGTTCTCTGCCCTGTGTGGGGGATGAGTTAACACAGCACTATGTATGGCTGCGGGATGTTACTTTGTCTGTGTCAAGGTCAGTGATGGCAAAATGCTGTCATGTGTCGAAGCCAGCACCTTGCACTGGTGTCAGCACTGGGTGAGTCCCTGGCCTCACCCACTCCTGTCCACCCTGCTGCCACCCTGCTACACCAGCCAGAGACCTCCCACAGCTGCAAAAGGAAGAGGACAGAGAGGATGGGGTCGTATCACTCTTACTGTTGGAAACTGAGATTGGCTGTAGCAACAAAAGATGGGGCTCTCCTGAAGTTACTGCTGTGTTCTTTTTGAATTGGTTTTACAGTAGTGCATGGTCAATGATTCTGGTGTGCATGCACACATATATTAAGAAATCATTCTTCCCTTAAGTCACTTGCAATTTAAATAAACAAGACAGGCAATCTGAAAGAGATGACTGGGAGTCAAAATGGAGCAAAGCAAGCTGACCGGACCAGTATATTGCACAAAAGATGGGGCAGAGCTAAGATCTGATATCTGCCTCCCTGGGGCTTTTACCTCATGATCATCCTTCCTCCTTCCATTTCCCTTTCCTCTGAACTAAAGATTAATTATGCATTGAAATCATAACAAGAATTCACGGTGTTGAGAATGTGGTGAACGGAAGGGAAAAAATCCTCAAGGAAATTAGCAGTCCATGAGCATTGTCTGTTCCCTAAATATAAATGATGAGGAACTTCCCAGCCAGGGAATATGTTTTGCCTTTCTTTTCTCTGCAGCTTGCATTATCCTTAGCTAAGCATATTGTACCATGCTTGTCTCCAAGTCCATGTTTTCATCACAGAAATCCCAACCCTGCTGAAATCTGTCACAGGGTGGAGATTCTATTTACTCTTTGTGCTTTAATGCCCAATCTGCACGCCTAATGCCTGCTTGGTCTCCAGTTAGCAAATAAGTAAAGGCAACCATGGTAGGTTTCCTGCACCCTAAACTGCTTTTGCTCTTCCTGGCTTTTGACAGAGATCACCTGCAACAGAGATAAGAATGCATCAAAAATGGTTTCTGAAATAGGTTGTACCATGTAAGGATCAAGGTGGAGTGTGAAACAAAGATTACTGACTGCAGCAGAAGAGCAGGCATTGGGAACAACTTTCCAGCTGTTTTGAGCACTGGAGAGTTGGGGGGATCTCTGGTGAGAAGCTTTTATGCAAGTCAGTCATCAATCGGTTGTGCCACAGGGTGAGGAATAAACTGGAGGTCCCTAGAAGCGGTTTTTCTAGCCCTATTTTCTTATATCATTGGTAATTCTTTTAGAAGTGTATTTCTTATCTATCCTGAAGGTGAAGAAAGATTATTGAGTGTTTAGTCCTCCACAAAGCTTCCACCAGTGGCATTTGGAGGGTAGTGAGCACAGTGATGAATCCAAACCAATCTGTTCAGGAGATTTCATTTTCCCTTTCATTCGCTAGGGGAAGCATATTCTCTATGGTACTCTGAAGTCTAGGCAAGCTGGAGCTTACCTCTGAGCTTGTTAGCAGAAGACTTGTTTCAGACTACCTGTTTCTAGAGAGGTAGAAAGAAAACAACCAGGAAGAGGCAGAAACCTTGTCTTTCTAGGATGGTGGAAAGCTGTGCACAATTGTTGACTGCTTCTTCAGATAGCTTCTTTCTGCCAGACATGCTTCTGACACTAATCCCAATAATTAAAGTACTTTCTATCCCTTCAATATATATAATTGGTGATGGTGAATGAGCTTCATGTCTACCACCCCTCCTGTTTTCTCAGTGCCTCTTGGCCTTTTCATGTCTCTTCTGCATTGCGTCAGTGCCTCCTGGCAAATTCTGTCTGTGACTGCCTCTCAGATAGAGCCAAGTGTGCGTCTGGCCTTGAGAAATAACCATAAATTTTGTCCTGTCAGAAGGAGAGGCCAGGACAACCCAGTTGAGATTTGAACCTGTAGTTCAAGGTGGTTTAGGGATTTCGTATCACTTAACCCATCCCCTCCAGGCGTCACTTGTGTCTGACATGTAAATCAGACTGGAGGAATAAGTGGAACAGATTGCTTGTGCTCCAAAAGAGAGTTACGAGGCAAACCTGTGTCTTTAAAGAGAGTGCCTTCAAATAAATGTTATCTGCAGAGAAATACACCAACCCCTACCTAGTAGTTAATGTTACTGCTTCAGTGTTGGCTTATAAAACAGCTTTATCACCTCTCTGACAATAATGATTAACAAGCTGATTTACAAGGGTGGGGTCACAGAGCCATTTGGCAAATTTAGCTTGTCTCACGGTGGCAGTGATACAGAACCGGAGTTTTACCGCATTTTCACCACTTCACCTGGAATACTTAACCCTGGTTGCAGTGCTCGTAAGCAGAGCGGTAGCAACAGATACTCACTCCTCTGTGAGGTTAGAAACAGGGTTTCATCCTGTGCTTCTGGTACATGAGGAATTAGAGGTCCAGGTCTGAGGACTCGGGAGAGCTGGGGACATTTGTAGCTCCCTTCTAAGTGTTTCTTTCCTGATCATTTAGCCACAGTGAAGTGACAGTGGATGTTCATTGTTGCTTGTGCCAGAGTGGCAGGATATCCAGATGTGGGCAGATTTCTCTTCCTTCTCTCTACTGCACTTTTAGAAGTTGGTAAAAATGCACAGATGGAGTAGGAGATTTGATGACCCTCACTCAAATTCACAGCATAACCTCCTCAGGGATGGAGTCTGACTCCTTACCTTTTACTTTTTTAGCTAGCACTGCTGATAGGAGCCCTGCCCTCAAAACAAACACTCACTGCCCTGAGAAATGGCTGAAAACTGTACTGTTTTTTTTCTCCTGTCCAGACAGTTCATTACGTTTGATAAATTTCAGTGTTGATTTATGTGGCCATGATGCAAAGGTTGGGTATTTTTGTAGACCTGGTGTAATAGGTGGGCAGAAAGCTGTGGAAGCATTACTTGAAGCAATAGTGCATTACAACTGACTCAGTTTTCCTCATGTTTCTGCACATTCCTGCTCTAGTTCCCCTAAAGCCCTCATAATGTCACCTTTTTGGGAATGACACACTCTGAGTTTGAAGGGAACTTCTTTACTTATTTTGTCTAATCAATGTTAGATTGCTTTTCAGTGACATGTTTTGTTCTGTTTTCAAGCAGAAAGTTATAAGCCATGAGTTTAGATTACCATCTCTCTGGTTACCATCTCTCTGGGTTAGAACTCTCATCAGAGACAAGGAGTTCTGCCACTTGGGCACTTTTCTAGTTTGTTTTTTCATGAAAACATGTATATTGCAACACTGTGCTCTCCTGTGGGACTAGTTTGTGCAGCTCTCCTTCATGCTGGTAAGTATGTTCTCATACAAGGAGTCTTTCTTGGCTGAAAAGAGAAGACAAAGTGACTTTATTGCTCTCTGCTCTGGGCTGGGGTTTTGGACCCCCCTGTATTGTATTGCATGGGAGGAGGAGGTTTAGGGGTGAGGCTAGGGATGAAGAGTGGGGGCCTTCAGAGGTGGACTTGTATGAGCATTGTGCTTGGTCCATAGAGCTCAGTTAAGGAGTGGGGTCAGGACAGAGCTGTAGCTCAGCATGTGTCAGAGGTGAGGGGACTGTTTCTCCTCCAGTTCAGGGCAGCATTGTGGGCTCAGAAATGTGTTGTGTAGATAGGGCGCAGGGATACCAATGAGAGTCACCTCGGCAATATGAGCTACTCCTTGAAGTTGTCTATGGCCAATGGCCCTGTTATGTGCATAGTGCCACTGAGTAGGATTTCTCTGCCTGTGGAGGATGCTGTGTGGTCTGTGGCCTTCCCAGTTATTCTCTGGAGATAGCTGGCTGCCCACTGGCTTCCAAAACATCACCTTGGTAGAAGAGAGTACTATGAGTACTTTGCAGTCTTTGTATAAAAGGATCAGGAAACCTCTGGGGGCCAGCTGCCCTCCTAATGGGTGGTTAAACTTTGACTGATCACACATTGCCCTCATGATCGTATTAGTGTGATGTATCCAAAGGGATTTCGACTTGTTCCATAGCCCCTGCTGCCTTTCATCTTCTCTGTCTTCTTGCTGAATCAGGAAAAACATAACCCAGCGCATGTGAATTGTGTCTTCCCTCCGCCCAAGGCTCTCAGCACTGTTGCCACCGTTGGCTTGAATGCTAAAATTCGGCAGTCCCCGTATTTCCTCCCCACCTCATACAGAGCATAGTTGTTTCTTTGGATTTATACTGCTACCCAAGCGAACGGTAGCGCAAAGATACGCAGAGAAGAAAGTTTGATTTACCTTTATTCATAACTTGTATGAAAAGCCTCTGTTCTAGAAATCATCTAAAATGATTGTCCCAACACCCCTTTGGCATGTGTTCAGATACTGCGTACCCCTTTAGTTTCTTCCACTGCTGCAGACAAGTGTCTGCCTTCCCCTCTTGCTTCCCAATACTACCTCAGCTTTCCCAATCCAGGTACAGGAGGCCGGGCAGTGGGGCAGGTTGCTGCTCCAGCTGGCTTTCCTAGCTTCTCCTCTCGCCTCCCCAGCAGCCCTTGCCCCTGCAGCCGTGCTTTGGCCAGAGGGATGCCCTCTGCAGTGTGGGCAGGGAGCCTGTATGTGATGCTCCTCTGAAACACTGTTTGTCCCACTTAGGGTGGGAGATACGTGGCAGTTAGTGTAAAAAGTAGTATTTGTTTTGTTGATTTAAATTACAAGTGCTTTGAGGGCAGGGCCTGTCTTTTATGTGTGTACAGGTGGGTGTGTGTTTTTATACAAGTCCTAGTGTGAGACAAGCAGTTAGGAGCTGCAGTATGCAAAGCCATGGCTTTCTGTGCTGTGGTAGCTTGGATAAGTGTTTTTCCAGATCTGCAGAGGTGAACAGTGATTCTGATCTGAACATTGGAGCCATTCAGAGACACAACTTGCTTTCAGCCTCTGAACACAACTGTCACCGAGCAGCATATCCCAATATATTCCAGGTGCAGCAGTGGTAAACTCACTGCAAAAACATGGCCCCATGTCCAGAATCCTTTAGGGGTAGGTTGCTTGACTAGTTTAGGAAGAAAAAGCTGCATTGTGCCCTCCATCAGTTGATGACCAGGACCAACCACTTTTCATCCTTAATTTTGGTCAATGAAACAATTACTATCACTATAAAGAATTTGGATTAGAAAACAGACCTGTGAGCTGTAGGTAGAAAAGAATCTGAACTTCAAAAAACTTTAGTTTAAGCCTGATGCTCTTTTTTTTTTCAGACAGGAATATATTTTTAAGCCTTTGCAGGTATCAAGACTGTATTATGTTTCAGGGAGAAGTCAATGCTGACATGGTTTCTATTCCTTTGGCATATTCTTAACTTATGTTTTGTGCTAAGTTGTCACATTTCAATGAAATGTGATGGACTTCTGCAGCTTGTAGTGTGTGATTTCACAGTTTCTTTGTATTGTAAACTTACTTTGTAAACTGAAATGTCCTTAGGAGAGTTTCAGGTCAAAGCTTAGGAGTGACTCCCAACAGTGTGAACAGGCATGTGCTGGGTTAGACAGCGTGTGGGCTGTGGAGTCTGTGTTACTGAAAGGCTTTAGAGCTGTAAAGAATGACATAGATGTTACTGGCTCTGCCAAGATGTCCTCTTGAGGTCTTTCACGTGTACACCCTCCCGCCATGATTTCCCTGATATCTGGATAATGCATTACATTCATTTAACACACTTCTATTCTTTAATCACTTGTGTTTCCTTTAACTCAAAATCACATTCCAGCATCAACTGGGAGAATGTCCTGGGACTCTGACATCGTGGTTCTGGGATGTCTAAACTGACTGACCCTGGTCCTCTGGCTGTGACAAGGGAGTGCTTAGTCACAGGAGTGTTTTTGTCACCTTTGATTACATGTCCTGTGCTCTTTCTCCTAAGCCATAAAACAGTCACTGTGGAAGTGTTACCATGAAACTCCTCTTGGGGACAGCAGGTAGAAATCTTCCTTTTCGCTTGCCAGGGTAAATGGATATGAGGATTTTATTATGATTAGCTACAAACACAAATGAGAGAAGGTGCTGCATGGAAAAGTCACATCCTGTGCACAGCCTTGAGGTATCTGATGAAACAAAATGACACAAAATTTACAGATGCTAAAAATAGTGATAACATCAGTTTGATGTTGCATTTTGTGTTCCTCCTATAATACAGTAAAATGGCCTATAATTCACATTGCAAAATTGGCATGCATGTCTCTTTGAAGATATCATCTTCACTGTATGTCTGCAGCGGCCAGAGTTACAAACCAACCCTCTACAGTGCTACAACGAGCCATACAAATATATAAATCAATAGGAACAAATAACACCAGCTCCTCAGGGGCAGCTGCCCAATCTCAATCTATCTTGCTTAGGTTGTGAGCTCTTCGTAGGAAACCTTGTACAGACTTAAATTCACCCCTGGTGCTTAGGAAGGTAATATAGTATGTTAATTTTGTTTATTATATTATATAAATCATGATTTTAATTCAGAGTTTTAACAAACGTCCTTGCTGACAGTGATGTTAGTACGGACTCAGAGTTTGTCTGCAGCTCTGTCTTCAGCCTGGCATTTTAAGCTGAGCTCTTGTGACCTGTCAGAGCTGGTTGCTGTAGCATGAAAATGCTTTGGGAAATATGTTTTTATTAGCTTTGTATGCATACTTCATCTGTTAGTGCTAAATGGCTTTTTGGAGGGTGACTGTCACACTGTCACTGCCTGGGTGGCTTCACTGTTTCTTTCCTCCTGTTTATTGAATACTATCAGCTTCTGTGTCTCTCCCCTTCTCCCAACTTGTTTGGCTTTCAGACCCTCTGTAACACCGGAGTCTGCAAGCAGAAAATTTCTTTCTCTAAGATGAAGGACAAAACACCCAGCCAAGGGGAGCTAAACTAACTTCTGACTATCTGTTAGGTTAGTGATACCAATACCTTGAACTATGACTTCATATTTCATGCAGCAGCTTCTCTGCATTGTTTATATTCTGGTTGAAGGGGATCTTCCTATACCAGGATGCAATAGGAACGTCATTTTTCCTCTAACATGAGCAGATGTCCTAGCTGCAGTACTAGCAATAACGTTGCCACTTCCTGTTGTTGCAGATGTTGTTAGCAGGCTAGAACTGAAAGCAAAGAGGGGGCACAATTCAGTCCATGGTATTCGATGCTGTCAACATCAATGCTACCTCCTTTTCCATGTGCCCTCTTGACTACCCTGGAACACAAGTTTATTTCTGGTTTATGTTACACAGGGAAGGAGTCCTTCCAAAATCTCTGTTGTTATTCTCTGCCTTGACCTTTGCTTTCTGTAGATTTGTTTACATTGAACCCAAATTACAAGTGGTGTGTTACCACGTTTAGGGAAAGGATGCCTGAACTGAATCTGGCACATGTTTAAGTGTATATCTCCCCGTTCTAAGGCTTTAGGGCATGGCCCTGTGCAAGTCTTCAATCAGCAATTGTTGTGTTCTCTTTCCTTTTTATAGGAGTTCACTATCAAATCCTGTAGCACATTTCTATCACTAATCTCACGGACAGCTATTCAGACCACAGGAAGCTTAGGAGAGACGAATATACACTTGGGGCCTTATTCCATCTTCATTATTCCCTACACCAGCAGAATTCCTTAAAGTCTCTGGAAGTTTGATGTGAATGGAAAGTATTTTGCCTGAATAGCACCCCTTATTGAGGTATTGTCACCAAGTCACAAATTTGGATGAGTGTTGTGGCTAGCAGTTTAATCTATACTGCATGGCCGGTTTTTCACACCAACACTAAGAGTGCTAATCACTTCTAATGGCCTAGGCAGGATTGTCTGGCACTGAGGGACTTCTCGATTTGAGAGCTGGACACTGAAGGGGAAGAAAGCAGTTCCTATTCAAGACTTTATCTGAGAATTTATTCATTTTGGCAATGACAGGAATATTGTATTTTAATGGGGTTTAGTGGGAAACACAACATTACTAAAGGAGGAAACTCAGGGTTCTGTTCACAAAAAGATAGTTAAAAACTTGTGGTTTGGAGGAAAAGGAACAAAGACAAAACTGTGATCTGTGCATAAAAAATAAGAACTGAAAATCATAAATGTAAGGCAGTATTCATTGCTGTCAGATGATAAGATGGAAGCCTGTACCTCTTTTTCTATCTACTTTTTTGTGCCTTATTATATGAATATTATATTTTGTGCCTCAGTATATGAATACTATGTTCACAGTTCTGGTGTCCTCGACACAAAAAGGACATGTAACTGTTGGAACAAGTCCAGAGGAGGCCACGAGGATGATCAGGGGACTGGAGCACCTCCCGTATGAAGATAGGCTGGGAAAGTTGGGGCTGTTCAGCCTGGAGAAGAGAAGGCTGCGTGGAGACCTCATAGCAGCCTTCCAGTATCTGAAGGGG
>JANHGB010029400.1:367-94063 GCA_026283785.1 Coracopsis vasa
ACTCAGTCATATGGAGACATTTACCACTGCGCAGAAGCTCTCTATCAATTTCCAGTGGGGCTACTGCTGCTGCCTGGTTATCACTGTTATAATTTTGCTAGTGCTACTTAATAATTGTTCTAAATATAAGACAATGCAAAGAAATCAGTACCTTGGGACCTAATTCTTTTTCTGTCATTGGGAAATTAAGAAGAAAAAAAAAAGTGTATTTAGTGCTGAGGGACCTGTTTCAGAGTAGGAACCTGAATTTTTCTACTCAAGCTGACTTCCTGCAGACTTTGCCTCCCACTGTGCTGACAGTTGCTGAGAGATTATTTTATTTCCCATTTTAGATGTTGGACAGTGACTCAGTATGCCCTGGAAATGCTATCATTCTAGCAATTTTCTCATGTGGTAGCTCAGCTTAATGTCAAAGAAATGGATAGTTATGAGTCCAGACACCATAACATCGGACTTAGATTCTAAAAATAAATGTTTGGTTAACTTTCAGTTGTCAACAACTTTTCTATTGCCCCACATACTAGAAAGTGGAATAAGTGGCCTCATGAAATTCCAGGTGCTGTCTGTGGTCAACAGAAGCATCTACAGAAAATTAAATATGCTGGTAATACAGATAAAAGCTATGGCCACACTTACCATGTGGTATGTACACCCTGCTGTATAGAAGTTTGGGAGCAGAACAGTTAACTGTTTACTAAGAAGAGCAAATGAGCAAGTGTGGGTCTAGATAGGCCTTGCTAGCATGCCTGGTTTCTCAAATGTCTCCTTTCTGGCTTTAGGCTAGGTAGTTTAACCTTTTTCCCTCTTAGTTTCCTCTGTAAAACAGGTATAATGTTTGCATCCTGTATCACAGTGGGGGTTTTGAGACTTGATTGTCTGCAAAGTAGTTTTAAAGTCTATAAATACAAAGTATTATTCCTATTTTCTATGTGAAAGGCAATTGAAATCATGTGCAGAGCCTCTCACAGCAGGCACAGTGGTTATTTGCAATGAAGGATATTTCTGCACCTTTGTATGGAAATGAAGAAAAGACCTCTTAAATCTGTGGCTATTAAAACCAGTTAACTTTTAGCATTTACATAGTGTTGTACATTTTCAGAGGCCTCTGATGGATCTTAACTGAATTCTTCACAAAGCCTCTTGAAGGTGTATGGCAATATCCTGCTTTTATGGTCATTTCCCCATAATCACAAATGGAGAAA
Source organism: Coracopsis vasa (assembly GCA_026283785.1). NCBI lineage: Eukaryota > Metazoa > Chordata > Aves > Psittaciformes > Psittacidae > Coracopsis > Coracopsis vasa. The sequence continues at coordinate 1,570 of JANHGB010029400.1, forward strand.
GTAACTGAGCCAGAATCACATGGATAGCAGCCACATGGCTTTCTCCTCCATCAGTCTGTGTCTTGATGCAGTGACAAAGGGATAGCTAGGTATCTGTGCTGAAGAGATAAAAAGGTTGCCTCAGAGGTGAAGAATGAATTAATTAACCAAGTCATATAGTTTTAAGGATGAGTTAGCTTTAGGACAGTGAGGTATATACCTGCTAGCCTGAGGAGCAAAACAGCATTCTGACCTTCTCTGGATCTGAGGACTTTGGTGGGATTTAGGATGAACAGGGCCCACTCTCTCATCTGCAGAGTGTATGCTTAGAGCAGGAATACACAGTGTCTTGCCATGGTGTAAGTAACTGTTTTATTTTGTTGCAAAGTATAGGGAAAGGCAAGCTAGATCAGGCATGACTACTAGCACCCTGGGTTTTTCTGTTACTGAAGCATCTGCATGTTTTATGGTGAACCAGATGCAAAGAATGTGGGAAATGAGGAAGAGGATAAATGTTGTTGCTCAGTGTTCAGGATTGTTCAACCAGTTTCCTTTGGTGTTCAATCTGGGATGGCTCATCAGACAGTTGGTGGCCATGTTATATTCCATTTGGCCTTAGAAGGCTGTAAAACAAATTTATGAAAGGGAGCTGTTTTGCAGCTGGAGTCAGGCTATCTCTGTACAGTAATTCCAGCTATTGCAAGTTTATGAGACAAGAAGCCAGGAATGGAAACACGCAAACACCCCAAAAAGCTGCAACAGATATGACACCATATACATGAAGGCCATATACAGAATAGGTATAGAATAATATTTTAGCAGTATGTTTGATCTGAGCTATGAAGGCACTTAAATTGTAGTGTACATGTCAACATTTTGTGGTATGTATATTGGACGAAAGTGATGTTGGTATAACTGTATTAACTTTGGAGCAACTATGTTGACTCAATAACAGCTTGGAGTATAGATCAGAGACTAACCAGTGTTTGTCATCTGGGGTTCTCATGCTACAGCTAGGAGGCTGAGTAAATTACAGAGTAGCCTCTTCTGTTCTGTTACTCCCTGCCTGCCTAAAACAATTAGGTATTGAACCTAATTCTAGTGTTACAGTGACTTTATAGTTAGCTCTATTGGGGTGAACACATTGTACTTGCTGGTGTGTAGGTGAGCTTGGGCTAGTGTATACTAGCCTTAACATTTTTTGATACTTTCTTTCATGAGACATTGATTCTGAGCAAACAGAGAATTTACTTCCCATATGACAAGGTATCCATATGTGAGTTCTTGTAAAGAAGCAAGAAGAGCAATGCAGTAACAGAACAACTCAAGTAAATGACACCCAGCACCGGATACCTATCTATTTGTGGGAAGGTTTGCTGTAGCTTTCAGAGTGGAATGTGACTTGATTGGAGTTGTTTGTGCACAGACACGACCAGTGATGTGGGTCTGGTGAGAAAGAACTGTTGGCAATATAGATAGCAAAGATAGGTGTCAGGATGAGTTGGTTGTGAATGTGCATCCTCACAAGGTGCAAAGCAGAAATAATATTGAAAACTTGGGCCATTTTTACAGATATGTGTTTCTTCCTCAGCTTTCTTTCTAAGCTCCCTACTCCTGATTTTCCCCAGAAGGATTTCTTTGTATCTCATATCCTATTTTTCTTGAAAAGAAGTTTTCCTGCTTCTCTTAACACTCTGCACAGGAGGCAACTGTTTACTCCTCCTCAGTGATGAATATATACAAGGTCTGCATACAAGGTCCAGAGCACTATGATGACAGTAAGCAAGGCAGCTACACTGAGCTTTTGCTGATGAGAGTTTATTGCTGATGGTTTCATACCAGCTCATATCTGCCTCAGCTGTTCTGCAAATGCCTTTCTTCCCCAGCACTGATTTTTCACTTGAATTACAGGAGACTGATTCCTCAGCAAAGGTGTGCAGCTTTCCTCAGACCTGTGTGATCACCACTGGATAGATTTAGACTGGCAGGAGCCCAAGAGATTTGAGTGCTGGGAAAACCATGAGGACTCATAAATTAGGAGACTACAAGAATTAATATAAAAGCCTACTTGACAAAAGGAAGCAACCTGGCAACTGCCTGACAGATGTTGAGTCTGGGGTTTGCTGTGGGATGTTAACACCCACACGCATGCACATGTATGCAGGCAAATATTAGCAGGGTAACTGCACTTTCAGAGCTCTACCCGTGTTCTTGGTTTTGGCTGTTTTTCTGCTCTTCTCATGTCTTCTATCCAGAAAGTTCAAAGTATTAATCCTGAGGACTGCAACTTACAGCCTTCACAGCTGAACGTGGGCAATGACATGCTGTCAACCAAAATGTAGTTTAGTTTAAATGGCCTAATGTCAGCCCTTAGCACACTCTGATCAAAGAATTTGCCAGCTTGGTTCGATGGCTTGGACTCTGTATTATCTTCCTTTCCCCTGGGGATTACAGCGAATGAGCTGTTCCACACTGGTTTCCTGTATAACCCTGCTTGCCCAAGGCATGTGCTGTTCAGGTGGCCCATTCTTTTTACTGGTGGGATCTCTAAATTTGCCTGCAAGGGAAGAAGCATGGGACTTGTATATGCAACCAGTGAAGTACCATAAGAATGCTTCTGAAGACCTGGCACTCATCATGCAGGTGGGGAAAGCAAACCTTGCTTGAGTTAATTAACTTGCCCAAGTCCAAGTTGGTGCTGAAGTGGGGAAGTGAACCCAGAGGTTTTGACATGCAGTGGTCTGTGCTTCCTCCTAAAAGGAGAAGTTGTGATGGCACCTGTCAGGTCTGAGGGTTGTTGCGTGAGGCCATCCAAACTGCCAAATCCAAGTTTCAGTGACTCTTTCAGGTTTTTCTTTGCTCCTGCTGAGGTGGATTGTCAGAGAAGCACCGAGGGAAAGGGTCATGTCTGGGTGTCCTCCTGGGAGCTGCTGGGCACCACCAGTGAGGCTAGGCCAGGAGCTGGAGTTGGGATGTTTTTCAAGTGATGCTAAAGAACAACATTGCTTCACTGGCTGGGGAGCACAAGTGTGGGGCAGCGAGAAAAGCAAACACGGATGGGTTTGTTGTGTGTATTTGCACATCAGAGCGCAGCTGTCTTGTCTGCTTGTTTCAGAGCATGGGGGAAAGGGGACAGCCAGCAGTCACTAGCTGCCTTTAGTAAAACCTCAGTTGATAGTTTGCTAGTGTTGTTTATTAGGGGATGTTTACATGCTGTGCATGTAAATTTATCAGTTACCTTGTCTTAGTCCAAAGAGTAGGGCAGCGTGCTGATGGAGCAAGCCCAGAATTCCTCCTGTGCATGACACTGAAAGAACAAACCTCAAGAAGGGCTTTGAGTGGAGCTTAAGGCATAGTCAGCCGTGCTTGTTTGATCTCTCCCTATTCTCACTCCTTTGCCACCACAACACACATTAGTACTTGCTGATTCATGAAAGTACATATTCCCTTCTCCTCATTCTCTCTCTCTCTGTCTCTAGACTCTTTTAACATATATGAAGGAATTTGTGCAGCTGGCTGGCTTATGTTGAAAGCATTGGGCACCTTGCTGTTCTTGTTTTAATGTGAACATTTTAACCTAGAGGCAACAGGTCAAGACCATGGCCAGATTTCCATAGTGTTTGATGCTCTGTTGACCCAGCAGCGTTTGCCCTGCTTATTTCTTGGAGCAGTGAGTTCAGCAGTTCATTGCTATGTCCTTTCCTGTTCCCTCAGCAGCATGATCTGTAATACCAGTAGTACATTCTTTTTTTACAGTTTTTTGCCCAACCAAAGAAGTTTTTAGACTCCTCATTTTCTGCAGTCCTATGTTGTGGAAGGCCATTGTGTGCATCCATTGCTGTCTTCATCTGGGTCATTTGCGAATCTGCTAGTGCCACATATACACATGTATAATTAGCACCTTGGGAGACCTGTTAATTTTCCCATCAATGCGTGAGCTGTTTTGGTTAGGAGAGTTTCCCACTGTCATTCAGTGTCTAGGGAGCTGCTGGCTTTTCTTGAACACCTTTGTTCTGCTGGGACACTGACACTTGTGCAGCTAGGGCTGTTGATCTGTGTGCATTTGCCATATTGTTTGCTCTTGTCATGCCATGTGTCCTCTAATTACACTGTCCTGAATGGATGCCAGCAGGAGGAGGACAAGGTATGCAGTACAAGGTGAGATGGCATGGAGAGGTTTTACTCATGTGAGGAAAGACTTCATCCTGCCCTTTTAGCAAATGTTTAATATTCACAGGAATGTCCAAAGTGCTCTTGTTCTCAGTGAGCTAGGGCCTGGCTCTGAGCAGTTGCAAATAGCCACTCACAGCCTTGCACATGAGGCTCTGTGTGATGTGAACATATGGCTGTTTTCACATAGGTCTCTCTCCATACAAGTAGTGTCCTTGATGCCCAAATCACCTTTAAGCCACGAAGTACTTATGATCCCACCAACAGCTCTCTGACCAACTGAGACAAATCCACCTTTGAAAATTGAACTAATACAAAATGATGACTCAGAAACATCAAGGATTTTTTTTGTTTGTTTGGTTTGAACCACAAATGGCTCTGTTTAAAGTTTACCTAGGGTCAAGCTGCAAACTATAGAGCCAAATTTTGACTGTGCTGATATTTGGGGCTTAGCTCATTGTAAGGAGGCCAGTCTTTAACTGGGATACATAATCAGATTTAAGTTTCAACTCAGAGCCAAGAACTGATCTGTAACATCTACGGTTGTGCATTTTGTGTTAAGTGTGTATTTAGAGTCAATGTAACAATGCCACGACTGGTAAACAAGCAAGTCCAAAAAGTAAACACTAAAAATAGGAAAGCGTTGGACAGAATTTACATCATCAAAGTTTCCCTACATATTTTCAATTATTATCTTTTGTCTAATGTTGTCATCATCTTGTCTGTTCATTGATCTGTTTATTGGTTTTCTTAATTAACTGTACAGATTTCTTCTTATGTGAGCTGCACACCATGTTTTACTGGTATTATGTATCAGGGAGAAATGTGCCTATGATTTGGAAGGAAATCCTGTTCAGGCATGAAAATAAAACAAGGTTTGTGTAGTAGGTGCAAATTAGGTTTGATTTCATCCTTTGTCTTAGTATGAGTATGTGGGGATAGGTGATGCTGGTTTATAGTGCAAAACCAGTTGTTGATCCTCCTTAGCTGAGTGATAGTAGCTGAAAATCCCAGGGAAAAGTAAAGAAGGATTTCTGGGGGGGCATGTTCCATCTCAGGCTAGGGAATATAACTTTGCTTTTTTTATCTTCACATGTGATCTTGCCAAAGTTTCTAGCATGCCCGTAGCTCTCTCTTCATTGCTGTTTTGCTTTTTTTGACTTGTGATCATCTCAGCTTCATTAATAACAGCTAACCCCTTTCATCACTCTGGCTCTGTTTATTTAGAGATTGACCTTTTGAGTGTTTGCACTAACAGTTTCTCTTTGTGAAATGTTCAACCACCCAAAATAAGTTCCCAAGAAAGGGAATGTTATTTTTCTCTTGCATACTTGCAGCACTCAGAAGACATGCCTATGCACCTGCTTTTCAGAAGAAGAGCACCCAGCTGCTCTTGCCGGTTTTGGGATGCCCAGTGCTTAGGATATAGTGCCTTGTAATTGAATGCTAACAATTGTGATTTGGCACAGAGGGTAACATTAGGACGTATTGGCGGCAGTGAGCACAAGGGGATCGAGTACTTTGTTTAGCATCTTCTGTGAAAAATCCTCTCTCAGAGATGCATTGCTAAACACAGTTTCTCCAGAGCTAGCTACATATATGAACAGCATTTTCTGCCATCTGTGGGACTGGCTGTGAGACAGATCTTGCAAAACCTGCAGCATTTAGAAGAACAAAAGAAATACTGTCTTCTTTATTTCCTTGCAGCACCTAAAATGCAAATAAAAGGCAGAGGGATCTTGCATATGGAAGAGTCTGCGCATTTCCAATTTTCTGTTAGCCTGAGCCAGAGTCAGAAATATAGGTATGTTAACAGGGCAGCAAGATCTTGTTTCAACAGTCATTCTAGAGGTGAATATGTTGCCCACTGAACCATTGATAACATTTCCTACATAGAGAAGGCAGAAAGTTTTAGCAGGAAAAAGCAGAAACTCTGACCGAAGTGGAGGAACAAGCACTGAAAAAGCATAGAAGCCCTGTTTCCCCCAGAGGAAACCAAAACTGAGGAATGGAAGACTCAGAGAAAGCAGGGCAGTAAGGATTCATGTCTACCACAAACAAAAGAAGCTTTGAAATGTCTGTTGCATAGGATAACACTTAGATATGTGCCCCAGTGCTTGGAATTAGGCTAGACTGACTCTGAAGGGTTTTGACGAACCTGTAGCTTGTGACTCCTCTGCTAAGTGGGAGAGACCCAAGAAACCGCAGAGAAACGACTGCAAACCCCCTTGTCAAAAGCTTTGAAAAATCTTCCCATCTTTGTCTTTTCCAAGTTTATCATGTCAACCTGAGCCATTGCTATTCCTAAATCTGTTACACTACAAAACACAGCACAATGTGCAAGGTGCTGAGTTGCTGTTTAATGAACCATAATTTCCTATTGCCTGTGAGACAGTTTTTACAGACATGAGGTTTGCGCTTTGGTTTGGTTACTATTGCCCAGCCCTGAGCTCAGGAGACTGCAGCATTTTCAAGTGAGGGACTATCATTCTGTTATTTCTGCACCTCATTTAGCAACCCTGTTGAATTTACTAAGACTGATCAGATGAAAGCCATGGTCAGATTCCACCTCTTCAGCCCCAAAAAGAGCTATGAGAAATTAGTCTTTGTGGTGTGTGGTGTCACAGTTGAGCTGCACTATCACCTGCACTGTTGTAACCACACAGTCCAGGAAACAGTAATGCATTAAATAGAGAAAACATGCTATTCCCATCACAGTCATTTCAAGCTCAAAGCCTCATCTGGCCATGTCCTGATCTGGCCATGTCCTCTGGTGCATAACAACTTTCACTGGCTGTGGGTTCCGGCACTCGCCTCACACTCAGGTTTCTCAGTATTCAATCTGTTAATTAAGAGCCACGTTTTGTCCTGCAGGACTTGCAGCTGGCCAGGTTGCTCATGCTAAAATATGTGAGTGCTGTGGAGAATCATTTCCAGCATGCCACATCATGCAGCAATGGGGAACATGGAACAAATGGGTGACCAACAGTTACAAGGGAAGTAGGGGGCCCTAGAGACTGTGTGGAAAGAGACAGGGAGAAGGAGTAGGGAAACACCACAGTGACAGTGGAATGTAACTAATAGGTCCCTGTAGCTCTCTTCCCTTTCCAGCTACACTTTTTCTCTTGATTTGCAGCATGGAGAGCAGCAGGGAATGCCAGAAGTCTTTTCTGCTGATGGAGAGGAACAACTTGGATATCTCTCTGTCAAAAATGTACATTCTTGAGGAAAGAGCCAGATGCTTTGGTGTCACCCAAGATGCCTCATTTCATTGACTCTCAGAAATGTAAAGGCTGGAGGGATGCAGACTGTGTCATCTCATACCCATCAGCAAAACAATATTAAGTATATCCCAGGGAGTAACTCCCAGATGCTTCTCTTGGCAAAGGCTACATCTGGTTAGGAATTCCGCTGTTGTTAGCAAATATACACTGGGTTTCTGACCTGAGTTCCTGCTGGTGTGAGTGCCACCCAGGTTCTCCTAGCATACATTTGTCAAGCCTGCCCTGTCAAGATGTTTCCCCCATGCAAGACTGATATCAGTAGAGATGTGGGCCTGCCATGGGGGTGGCAAGCTGTGGTGCTTTTAGGACTAGATTTGGGAGGGTTTGAAACCTGTGCTGCCCTGTCTCTGTTCTTAAAAAGAAGGAAACCTGCAGTTCTGTTTCCAAGTGTTGATTTTTTCCTATAATGTAAAATCAAGGCCTAGTTTTGCAAACACAAGTTAGAAGCTGATCTTTTTCACTACAAGTAACTGTGCAATGAGAGAGTGATACTACAGCTGAAACACATTGCAATCTCTCTTCTCTTTAAGGCCAGTTTTTTCTCTCTGGCACCCAGCATTAGATGTATACATCTATATTTGCCTATTAAAGAAGCAGCCTGAGCTATGATTTTTCATAGCACAATGCATTTGACTTTGGTAGGGGCTGCAGGGACGCAGCAGTTCAGAAAAGCTGACCTCTGATTTAGTGTTTACAGATGCATTTCAAAGCTTGACTTAAGGCATGTGAATTTGAAAATGTTTGACCTAAAATCCATTTCCCTTTACAGTTTATTGCCAGCTCTTATCTGGCCGTTACTGTAGCAGGTCACCACATTACCCCTTAGCAGCCATCAGTGTCAATTCCCAGCAAATGAATTCAGCAACTTGCCAATTTTTTATTTTTTTAAAAATGGCTATTTAAAGATGACAAACATCATAAATCTTCCAGGCTTGTCATTGAGAGTTTATATGGAGTTTGTTGATGAAACAACTTTACAGATCAGCTGAAGAGGAACTGCAGGGTTTGAAGAAGCAAAAGGCTTTTGATAGTGTGCAGTAGTCCAAGAAATTGAAGATAAAAACCAACTCGCTGGCATTTTATCCATATTCCTCCTTCCTACTCAGAGCAAGAGCTTCTCTTCAAACCACTGAGAGAGTCTGAGCATTTCCCAGCCCTATAGAGGCTAACCAGGACATACAGCAAGGGGATGTTTGTAACCCTGGGGGTTAGAGAAGGGGAATTAAGGCCCAGAGGGTTGCAGTGGGGGCGAGCATGACCTCCCTGAGCACAGCAGTGTTTCTTTCCCTCCTCACATCCTGCAGTGGAAAGTTCCATTGCAATGTTGTTGGTTTACAATTGCAAATTTTATTTGCTGAGGAAAGTTTGAATCTTGTGGACGTTTTGATAACGGCCAATAAACTCTCTTCCATAAATCTGTTTGGTGAATCCATTGGTTGCCATTTGCATTCTCATTCTCTGTGCAGGCCAATGGCTCTCATTGACACTTACTTATTTTGCAGTCAATGAACTGACTAGCAGAGTTTATGGAGTAATTGCAGCATTATGCAACAAGTGGGAAAGTTTATGGCTTTGGAAGGAAGATATAATTGTAACAGCTAGTATAACTGCTCTAGCAACCACCATAACACCAGGTTGGTCCATAAAACTTCAAATTAGATTGCAAATAAAGTGTCTAAAAAGTGCATTTCAGGAATAAACCTCTATTTAACAGAGACGAATGGATTTTAGCTGGCTTTAGCTGTTAATTTAGGTATCATTCCTTTTTTCTTGAGAAGCAAGGACTTGCTCATCCTCCAAGCTTCAGCTGACTGCTGTTTCTGAAAAGTGTGGCACAGTGGTTCTGTGATAGTATATTTAAACAATAGTTATCTTATGTATCTTGTATATTCATGCAGCAGAATGGTCACTTTTGTGTTTCTCCCTGAAAAAGCCCCATTCTCCAGAGATAAAATCAGACTGTGAGAATAAATGCAATACTAGATTGTGCTAACCTCTGAAGAGAAATTACAGTTTGAAAACCTGGCCTTTGGCTAAACTGGCTGAGCCAAACTTTCACCTGTGATATAATAAGCACCAATTTTTTTCCCTTAAGTGAAATTGAGTCACATCAAAGACCCTTTAAGTGTCCTTGTATTTTTCAATCTTACTGCAAATTGCATTCTCATACTTGACCAGAGCTGCTATAAAACATGCATGCAGTACATCAAGAAAATAGCAGCACAGGGGCATCTTATGTCTTGGTATAGAGTGCAGAGCCATGCTTTTCTTTTTGCCTAGCTGTATCAGAGGATCACAGCTCCAGTGGCTGGATGCTGTTGTCTTCTGAGATGAGTTTAGAAGCACAGACCCAAGGTGAAATTTCCTGCATCTGTATCAGAAACAAAGACAAGTGACTCAAAGTTCTAAATGCTGTTCTGGTAGCACTTCCAGCTTGCTTCACTGAGCTGCCCATATTCATTATTTAGATGCTTTATAGATGACTGCGTGTTTATATAACTATACTGTCGGCTATATGTGTATATTGTATGTATTATACACATTTATACTATATACTTGGGATTATATTCTTGAAAAATCTTGCTGTTGTTTTCCCAGCAACTCTTTTCTGCTGGTACCCAAAGCAGAGCATGGAAAGGGTATGTTAAAAAGACCGAGGCTGAGGGAGTGGAAATGGGATGTCAAAGCATGCCCAAGTGAAAGAAGTAAAAGCGTAATGTAAGTTTAATGCAGAGGATTTCAAAACATTGGTCTCTTGTGCAACCTTGCCTGTACTAGGTTTTGCAAGTGGTGTTGGTGTTGCCAATTCCTCAGTTGGGTTTATTTCAGTTTACCAAGTAAAACTACAAGGCTTTCTCTGTGTAATTGCTAGAGGGTCTCAGAAAACTAATTTCCACAGCAGAGTGTGTTCAACTATGACACTTGGCCTAAGAGAGCATCAATAGGTTGCTGCCCTATATGTGGAACAGAACAGGGTAGTACAGTGCAGACTACTTGCCTGTGCTGGCTATCAGCCATGCTAACAATATGTTCTGCAAATATCTCTCTAGTCATGCATATTTTAAAATGCCATTTTAATAACTGAAGGCTTAATGCTAAACTTCCAAACTTTTAATGTTGTTTGCACAACATACACATTAGACCACTTTTGACAAGCCCTGAACCTTTGTCAGGTGCAGTTATGAGTTTGTTCTGTAACAGCGTCAGACTTTCAGGAATTGTAATAAATAGATTCATGAAATTAAAAGCCCTGTGGTGAGCTACAACCAGGGCAGTGGGTCAACTGGAGCCTGTCTGCCTGCTGCAGAACACTACTCCATCTTCACTGATGAATAACCAAGTTGTGCATGGCATTAATAAACATGAGACAGAGAGCAAAAAGGGTGTTATCTAGATGTAATGAATCCCTGAACTGACTTGGAGAACGTGGCATGCTGACAAGGTGTCATCAACTATGAGGTGAGGCAAGCCCCCTCACCTCTGAAGCCCAGTGATAGGTATCAGAAAGCTACTGTTATCTGAACCATTATCTGCGAAGCCAGCCATGCATGGTTGCCCCATTAACATTTCATGTGCTAAGAAATGAGGCTGTGAATGCTTAGAAGTCTCCCAGTGGCTAAACTGCAAAGCTTTTGTATTTTCTTTAATTGAAGACTTAGCACAAAGGTGTGTATGTGCACATAATCTTCAGCCTGGAGATTTCAAGCTGTTAGGTAAATGAAATATTTCAAGGAGAACTTTTTGGGTTTGTCACTGGATGCTGTTAGCCCTAAGTAAATTAGGAATAAATACTTGCAAAGAGAGGTTCATTTTTCTTTAGCACTATTTTCTGATGTCAACTGGACAGATAATGCAACCATGAAGTAGAATTCCTTTATAAAGAAGTACAAGTACAAGCTCTTCTGAGGCTTGCAGGCAAACCCCTACAGCTTCACAGAAGTAGCAGTATTTCAAAAAGTAAGAAGATAATGGTCACTCTGAAAGGTAAGAAATGAATTTGGATGGTGGGATTTCAAAACCAAGCACCGTTCCAGCAACTGTGACCACATCTGACTGCAACAGTCATGCTGATTCACAGTCACACTTGAAGACTTTGTGCATCCCTCTGATTGCTAAGAAAATTGGTTTATTTGGGGGTTAACTAATCTCTCGCTGCCCACTGCAGGAGTTGCTAAAAAGGTGTAGGGCAGATGTGAACCAGGAATCTTGCAGGCAGAAGAATCTTTCAGTTTATGGGCACTTACAGAACTTTTCCCTCTTGCAATTAAGTGAATGTGGTTGTGTCCAGTATTCTACTGCCTACCTTGAAAACAGAGTGCTGCTCTGGTTGTCAAAGGGTATTCAGTAGTTTTTAAAAAAGCACAGTTCTTTTGAGATGTCAGGCAGCCAGATGTGTCAGTGTCTTCAGCAAATGTTGGTTTAGGGTTTTGTATGTGATTTAAGGTCCTGTGAGCTGTTAATTAACTTCTTTTTCAGTCTGTCCTGCCCTCTTGTGAACCCCGATGTTCTGCATAAACCCTGAGGAGGGTAAAGTGAACCTGACCAGTGTGTCTGTAGGCAAGAGACTTGCAAAAACAATAGTGCAAACTGCAAAAATGGAGAAGTGTCTGCTGTGTCTTTGGTCTTTCTCATGCATCATTTCAACATGGACAAGTCTTTAAACGCATGTCTTTTCTAAAATGCCTCATTTCCCTTTCCCCCTCTATAATGGCTCTTGCTAGCCACCTCTCTCCATTCAGCCCCTGAGCTGAGCTCCAGCTGTTTAGATACTTTCTGCTTTGTGAGTTAATAACAGGGACAAAACCTGCTGAAGGAAGAAAGATGAGGGAATGCAGTCCAAGGAGCCCTGTGGCTCTCACACCACCACCGCTAGGGCTGTTTCAGCATTGGACAGAGCTCTGCGGCGCGGCAAGGGAGAGCAAATGCGCCAGACTGCTGTAGGCAGAAGCACGGCTTCCAGAGGCATGCAGTGTTGGGCCATCCTTGCTGGAGTCTGAGAGGGTTTTGCTACAGGTGCTAGTAGGACCAGCAAAAGGCCATAAGAAGAAATCTCAGTAGCTTTCTTGGATAAAAGCTTCCACGGAGCTTGGTTTTGGCTGGATGGCAACTACAGGAACGTACTCCTTTGATAGTAATTCAGATAACCTAGTGGAAACTTAAATATTCACTTATAAACCAGTATAAAAATAATACTCCCCATCTGTTTAACTAGTCTTGGTTGTCTTGTAACAGTTCACTGACCATCTGTTACCGTGGCATAAAGATAGACATTACGAATCTACTTGACTGTATGCATTTCAGACTTCAGTTTATTTTTGGTTGCTAGTACATATGGACTATGTTCTGTTGCTCTCCATGTGTTTGTTCACAAGGACTTCTCAGCACAAATTTCCCTGGGAGGGGTGTTTCAGAATGGGGGAAGAAGGGGAAGAAAAACAATTAATTTTCTTCTTCAACAATCATAAATAGTTTCTAATTTGGATCCTATCTCTCTTTTCCTCCCCCAAGCTGTGTGGATGGATGAAGCAGCCAGGGGAGGGTTGCTACCCAGATGTGAACTATCTGATTAATAAGTTACTGTCAGGCATGCATAGTAAAACTCAGACAAAATGAATCATTTCAGAGTTCTCTTAGCGGTGTTTCTCCTCTCCACTCTCTTTCACATGCTGAAAGGTTGGGCAGGGTGTTCAGGCACACAGCGACTACCTCAGTGCTGGTTAGTCTCCATATCCAACAGGTGCTCTAAATTAGAATTGCGCTTAACTAGTTGGATGCATTTACAGGACCTGCTTATGAGACATGCTCTTGGGTTTAGCAGCAGAGCTGTTAGTAGCCCAAGTTAGAGTAGTATCTGCACCAAAGATCAGGGAGAAGTGGCTCTTTTTCAGGAGCAAGCAATTTTACAAAAAGAAATTGATATTTGGTTGGGCTTCTTCATGCTGCAGGTTACCATTTGTTGTTGCATCTGTAGTGTGTGGCTGTTTTATTGACCCTTACTAAGTTCAGTCTTGGTGAAATGCATTGGAAGCAAATTTTTCCTAAGACCATGATGTTGTTCCTTGTGGACAGCTTCCAGGCAGGGGTTTGTAGTCCAGTAGAGCTGGAAGGGGTGCTGTATGCCAGAGATAGCTTTTCTTTCTGCTTCTGTTTTACAACAGGGTAACTTAAGTCTGTAGTACTCCTGCCTTTGAGTGGCATGAAGTAGAAGTGAAACTTCTATAGCCTAACTAGGTGTGAACTAGGCAGCCATACAGCTGCTAGGTGATTAAGCTAAACGTTGACATACTCTTCATTCCTTTGATGGAAGTGTTTTAGAAAGGTTGTGCAGGTGATGCAGGAATGTTATAGGAGTTAGTCTGTACTTGTTCATGTTGCTTATAAAATGTTTTGTGCTTCTTTCTAAGTTAGTTTATTTAGATAAGCAACAGCATCCATTCAGGCATCACCTAGCACTCCAAAGGAATCAGCTATAAGCCATCAGCTATCACCTATAAGCCGTCATGATTCCTTCTGTCAGGAAACCCTTCTAGTGCACACAAATGCTAGGGGGAAAAATACAGACACAATAAGTGTTGCACTGGGAGGAGTGACATAAATATCTAGCTCGAACAGTGCCTCAGTGAGCTGCTGTTTCCCGACTGGGGAAGCATTTCAGAATCCTACCAGGACCCACAGTATTACTGACCGTTGTGCAAAAGGAGCGGGTTCCTATGCAGTATGAACCAACTGAATACCTCTCATTGGGAACCAAGAGCACTTCTGTATGTGTAACTATACCAGGCATGTAGACCAAACAGGATTATGGTTCTGCATTAATTATCAGCTAATTAGCCCCTTGTTGTTAGACAAGGCCTACTTCATAAAAATCAGGTGAAAGGATTTCTTGCATATATTACTTACCAAAGCTTTGTTAACACCTCATCACCTTTAATCTCTCACCATTCTTATTTGTATTTAGTAATCCCTCTGAATTAGCAGTGGTGACCCATTCTCTGCTGAAGGCCAGACTGCCAGTTTATAGAAATTACTGAAACGAGGCGCCAAAGTAACGTAAGGACAAATGCCTCTCTGTACAGATTGGCATGAACACTGGAGGCAGCATTTGAGCGTAATATTGACTAATTATTTAACCATGAGTGGCAGCTTTGAACATTGTGTTCTTTTTGCTTCACTTCCCGCATTTACTGTGAGTCTAATTATGAAGGGAGCAAATATTTCTTCTCAGGTTGCTGAAAATGCAGCAGCTAGCTTTGGGAAGTGCATGGGATGCAAAGTGAAGGCATCCTTGAACTGTGCATCAGGTAGTTCTTACACTAGAGTTAGTGCTAGCATGCTAGCTCTAGTACTCACTGAGCAGGGAGATCAGGTGTTGGCAGGGATCTAGTCTGAAAACCTAATGGCTGCTGATAAGAGAAAAGTAGATCTTGGTCTGAAAATACGTAGTTTGAAATGAGGTGCTTGGATTATTAGCCATATGATTTCTCTTCAACCTTCTGCTTCCTCCCCTCTTTTTTCCCCCCTTCTGGAAAGCTTGGCTTTTTAATGACAGCTCTTTCTGTGATGTTAGCAAGAAGTGTCCCCAGTTGGACACTTTTCAGTAGGGGTGGTGTATCAAGAGACGTGACCCCTGAAAGAGGAATGTAAGCTTCTGGCATTTACTTTGGATGCAAAATCTCTCTGCTGTAGACAGAAACTTTTCTGGATTTAAAAGAATATATTTTTACAGTAAACAGCTGGATCCCCTGAGTGCTAAATCCCTGTCAGTGTTGAAGACCAGGTTGGACAGAGTCATGAGTGATATGATCTAGTGTGTGGTTGGGGGATTGGAACTAGATGATCTTAAGGTCCTTTCCAACTCTAACTGTTCTATGGTTCTGTGAATGATAGGAGACAATTTTCAGTTGTTTGAGAAGGTAAATGTCCATCTTATTCTTTCACTTGCCACTTTTGGTCTTTTTACCCATGAGATGCAAAATAATAGACTCCTAAAGAGCTGAACTAATAAACATGGCAGTAAGGTGGTAGTTCCTGTTCAGGTGCTGCACTGAACGTTGCGACACCTTGAACAATTAGACATGTATCTAATATGAAATTTGAGTCTCATCCTATTTATTCTGCACTCCTTAGAGAAAAGGACTGTCACTTCAAGTGAGTTTGTATACAGTCAAGTTAGACACGTGACATGGCCCTCACTGGAGACTTGCAGTCCCAGAGTTACCCTAGAGTAAGCTCTCTCTTAATGCAGAGTGTAAGATTGACGTCTCAGCTTTTACTTGAAAAGTGTGTTATTGAGATGGCCTTGTGCCTCACCTCAGACCATTGGAGTAAGCCTTTCTTCACTGTTGGACTTGTCGAAATCAGAGAACATGGTTTTAGCTCAGCTTGGAGGTAAGCTGTGAAACTTGAGTCTGTGCATCGTCTCTGGCCATGTGCATATTGCTGGAATCTCCAAGGGCAACTATCTGCTGCAGCTCATTGTGCAGCTGCCAGCTCAGCCTTTTTATGGCTTGTTGGGTTTCTCTTCCATAAGCAAAAAGTCACATTGAAGATTTTGCTTGGCCCTCAGGCTCATTCAGACTTGTGGAAGGCAGCTGAAAGATAAGTGAGTGCCTCAGTGGAACAAAGCTTCCTGGATTGCTAACCGTACTCCAACCTACCCTCAGCAAGCTTGGCTGCACACACCTATGCTTTTGTGGCAGATAGCACAGTAGTTGTGGCAGGCTAAGGACTCCACATAAAGACCACATTGATACTGCCTTGAGGTGCAATCTTGGAGGCTAGAGTCATGTGCAGTATAAATATATCCTCTTACTTTTTCATCTGGAGTCAGATGATGCCAGGCTATTATATAAAACACGGTGTTGCAGTATGTACTCTATGGATGACTTTGTGAATGATACTTTTTTACCATAATAAATCAGGGGGAAATCCCGTGGCTCTAGACCAGGATGTTAACACCAGCCATAGCCCTTGCTTCCTTTCCATGAAGCTTTCTTGAATTATCTAGGTTGCTACTTGCTGATTTTCTTCTGTGAGAAATCTACTGGTTGTCTTTCCTGGAAGTTCCCAGTGCATGATTTTAACTACAAAGGTTGTTGAGACATGACAAGACCAAGATGTCAAGGTTGGCCTTGAGCATTGGTCTCCATACTACAGGAAGATTTACTTCTGAAGTAGAATGATTGCCAAAAACCCATTAGATAACTTGATGTCCTCTGTTCCTGGTTATGTCCAAAGTCTGCTACAGGGCTCTGATCCCAAAATGCACTTTCAGTAAATTTTCAGGTGCTTTGTTTGTTTTAATTTAAGGTACCATTTCTGTAAACACATAGTTGTACTCCTTTCTCTTTGCCCTTGATGCTGAGTTGGTTGTGCATATTAATTAAGGGCCATTTGCAGAGGAAGTGCAGAGTGGTACAAAATGTGACTGAGCACATGTGCTGTGCTGCAGTCTGCAGTGTTCTGTGTTGCACCACTTTTTGATGGGATTTGAAAAATTGCAGGTGAAAACATATTCTTCCTTTATTAGTCACTATTATTAGAACCATATGGCTGGAACTGAGGAATAAAGTGGGCCTGGCCTGTATCAACCCAGCATGTCTCTGTAGATTAATATAATCTTTAAAATGGAGATTAAAGGGGAAATGAAGGTGGGCTAGTGCTGTCCACACAATTGCTCTAAGAGATGCTGCCACTATTTCTCAATTTTGAGATCATGCCACAGGGTTACTGGAGGATGACACAGTGGTGGAGGGCAAGTTCTCTATAGGAATACTGATGTACTGGTGTACACTTGCATTCAACATTCTGTATTCACTTCTAAAATGAGAATCACCCTTTTTTGTGTAGAGGTTAATATATGATACATAATACGAATCCGTGGAAGGTATTTGCATATTGGTGTGCTGCTGCTGAACGAAGTTCCAGATGAGACCTTGACCACCCTTGCCTGGCTTGTCATGAGATAAGAATGCATGTTGTCACACTGTACAAGAGTCTCTGTTTTTGAGAAGAAATCATCTTATCTCAAAGCAGTCTAATTACGAATTACTTGGAGTTAAGCAGAGATTAGACTTTTGACATACTATTTAGCGTTTTATTGGATAGTGCTTCTTGTACGCTTTACCACTTAATCTTCAAGTAATGGTCTTTCTTGAAGATAGGACCCTGCAGTGAGTAGAAGCTGCAGATCTGGTCTGCCCTGGAGAGTGCATGAGTTTCCTCTTGTCTAGAGAGCATTGTGACTACAGGCACTGTGGACACCCCAGATTTGTGTTATGCTATGACTAAGAAAATGAAATGCTCTCCTGAATTATCATGTCTAATAGGTCCTCAAGCATATACTTTATTTTCCTCCTTCTTGAGATAAGGAGGTTTTTTAAGTGATCTCTGAAAATCACTTCCAAATCTGTTTTCTCTTGTTATTTCTTAGAGTTATGCAGGCCTGTTAGGTGTCTCCTTTCTACCATTTTTAGAGTTTAATTAAGTCCTTGTTGATTCTGAAGGACATATGACCAGGCCCAAAGCCTCAGTGTGTGATTACAGATCTGGAGAATCAGCCACTACTCCACTCTCACACTGTCTCATTGAGCGGCCGGAGGCTCCAGAAATAGGCAACATTCTGGGACATATGAGATACCACTTCCGATTGCCATGTCTCACTCAGCTGGCATCATGGGAGAGCCTTATCGATCTGGCAGCAGCCACCACCAGCCTCGCATCAACTAGTAGCTAAAAATAACATAGGGTGGAAAAAAATACTCAATATCTAAATATAAGTTTGTGATACCTCAGTAGGGAGCATTGCATTTCCTAATCATTCAGTCAAATTGTTTAGAGATTGATTAATACTGGAAAGCCTCTTGTTTTCGCCTTGATCACTGGTCTCTCCTTACCCCGGCTCTTTCTTGAGAAGGCAGAAGTTTCCTTTTCCTTCCCTTGCAATTCTCCAGCATCCCTTGCCTTGCTTGTGTGCCCTTTCTCCTACACCCTGCTGCCCACTGGAGTGGTGGGAGCACCATGCACTGCCCAGCATGTTTGCAGAGCTGTGCTGGCTCATGCAACAACCTCCCAAAGAGAAGCACGTTAGGGCAAGAGGAGGGTTCCAGAGGGTACAGCTTGACATTCAGGGCACTGTGTCTTGCCGTCTTCAAGCCAGCATAACACCCACAAAGTGAACTTGTTGAGCTGCATCACCTGGGCTTGCCACCCACCCTGAATTGTAGCACAGGTTGAATGAAATAACACACAGACGTACAGAAAATGGCAAGAGCGTTTTTTTCCCCCAACCCATCAGCTGGCTGCCTTTGAAAATCAAAAGCTAGAGAGATTTCTTTCCTTGGGAACACATGCCAAGCAATCGTGCTCCATTGTTGCTGGCAGATTTGTTTTTGCACACTTCAGACAGGAAGAATGGCACTCTCGGGGCAAAGAAGCTGGCACAGCGCGAGCGAGGTGGGAAGAGAGGAAAGAGCCAGCAAGGAGCAGCAAAATCTGCAGTGGCTTTGCCACGTTCCCTAGCAACCTGCACCCTGGAGGGCCGCTTGCAATGTCTCCTCTTTATCAGCGCAGCTGCATGTGATGTACTAGCCTTGCCGTGGTCTGGCTCACACTATTTTAGGTTTAAAACCCAAACCGTGTGATTGCAGTACTGTCACGGGCATAAGGACTTTGGATTGCTCTCTTGCACAGATGGGAGCAATTTACAAGGAGGATTGGGAAAGTAACTTTCTGTTCTTGCTTGAATGTTGTCTGGTACCAGCTAGTAAATACTGTCTTGTGGCTCAAAGACTTTGTGATGAGTAGATTAGATAGCTCCCCTACCATTTGTTTTCCCCATAAGGTGGTATTGCATGAAGGACTTGCGTCAGTGTTTCTGGAGTATCTTCTTTTCTTCCATCCACTGCAAACACACGTGGGTCTTCGTACAGCAGACATGTGAAGCATTTTGCTGTCTGGAGCACCTATATGCTGATTGTCTGAATGCTTCCTTGCCTGCCATTTACCTTCTCTGGCCAGACTCACTGCATCCTGTCTCGCTTCTGGGAGGTTTTAGTGAATGCCGGATGGACATTCCTGTAGACTGGGACAAGAGAAGCCCTCTATTTGTCTAACACAAATATTTACAGCCCATACAGTGAGTCCTCTGAATGTGAGCTGCCTCATGCACCTGAAGCCTAAGCTGGAGATACAGCATCCTGCAGACAGTAAAGGGGCAGCCACTGTGCCTGGTTTAGGACCTGGCTTCTTTGTCATACCATTTCTGAACAAAATTTCTTTGATTTAGCATTTGGAACAAAACCATAAAGTAACATAATACTGTACAGGGGCTTCCTTTTCTGTAAGCAGCTTCAGCCCTGAAGTTGATCCATAGGGCCTTCAGCTGGCTTTGCTCAACTCTGTTGCAGGATATGTCACAACTGCTACAACAATCACAGAAGCATAAACAGCAAGTCTGGAACAGACTTGTGGATCTGTCTGCTGCTCAGAGACAGGATCAACTCTGCCTAAGCCATTCTTCACAAATATTTGTTTGTTCCTACTCTGAAAAGACTCAGTGATGGAAATCACAGTCACTTCCCCAGGCAATCTCTTCCAGCACTTTGCTGGCTTCCTCCATGTAGCAAACCCTCTAAAGTGTGCAAGTGATTGAGATGTATGTCCTACACATGGAGGGGGCCTGAGCCCCCTATTTTATAGTGTAAAACTAATGCAGAGGGGCAGAAAGGAAGCATGGAGAGCAGAAGTCTTCAGGGAAAGAAGAGGAAGGAGTCTGTAAAGTGATGTTCCCAACGTTTTTCTAGGTGTGCTTTTGAAATTTGCTTGGCTCTTAGGAGCAAGGGTAGATGAGAAAGGTGGTGGAGGAGGCATGTTTACTGTGAGTTCCTCTCCAAAAGGGAGTCAGCTCCACAAAAGGAGAAAGGAGACCTGGAAAACAGGTTAGTCTGAGCTGAGAGGTGGTAGCAGAAGTCCATGAAAGCCAGACTGAGAGAGGCCCCATAGTTAGGGACAGTGATTTTAATCAAGTAAGCTATATAGGGCTTACTTAAAGTGTCACCTGCAAGGAAGCAGGTTGCAATCACCCATATCCCCGGAGAGTGGGGTCTTTGTCTGCAGTGTTCAGTCTTGGTCTGGCAGCCTGGTAGTTGGTTTTCTCCCTGTGTTGCATGTTCCTGTGAAAGACAAATGCAGCTGAGGGCTCAAGGAGCTGCAGTTAGTCTGGCCAGACTTGAACAGCCTTGTTGACTCAACTAGTGCCTCTCAACCAGCCAATGTACACCTGAATACATTGCTCACTTTGGGACACTGAGCTAGATCCTCTGCTGCTGTGTAAATCAGCGAGTTCCCTGGAGCGACTCTGATTTGCACCATCTGAATGTCTAGCCCATCCTTTTCAAGTAAATTCTGCAAGCAGAATTATATATATATCACTGTTTTTCCCCTTCAGCCTTTGCTCAGTCAACCTGTGAGATGCTAATCATTAAAAAACAGAGGGCAGCTGCTACTCTTGTGATTGAAGAGGACACAAAAATGTTTCATGGACAAAGTGATCTTTTTAATACATCAAAGTGGTCCAGGTGCATTGTTATGTCCTGCCATAGCCCTCAACCTCCTCAGTAATAATTGCACATGCCACTGCCTCTTTCAGTTTGCTCCATTCTCCACAAAGTACCGCTTGACCAATTAGTGAGATAAGTTCATCTCTAGCCCAGGAGGTATGTGGACAGCCTTTGCTGTGTCTCTGTACATAGAAGAATGTTTTGACAGCTAAACATGGATCTTGTTGAGCTGTCAGTTCTGCTAACTCTCCCAAGTGTCTCCTTATTTATTGAGCCATCAGACTCTTCCTGACCTCCCCAAAGTCAGTCCTAGCCTCATACAAAAGACAACACAGAAATACAGCTTGAATGTGGCCTTCTGAGCAGGGTGAGTTTCTTCAAGCATTTGATTCCTTGAACAGCACAAATCATTAGGTCTGTATGTCAGTGCAGTGCCTATGCCCCCATGCTGGTGGCAGAAGGCTGCAGCTGGGGAAATTCAGATTCCCTTCCTTAGTGCACAGCGTGGTTTGGTTGCCAAGATCTTGGGGCTTTTTAAGAGGCTGGTGGCAAAGCAGAGGGCAAGGGAAAGCAGTAGAATGGCTCTAAATCCAGGCAGCCCTTCATCCCCTTCTGGCTCCAGTACCAAGCAGGGAATTTCTTCTTGCTCTTTATTCCTAACCTGATCTGGTTTGGAGACCATAGGAACTTCTGCAGTACACAGCACAATCTCCACAGAACAAGCACCTATGTGCTTACCATCTGGAGCATCGTGACGACAAAGTAGTTTTCTGTTTGGCTGGAAAGTATCCCAGACAGATGTGGGATCACGCCCTAGATGCAGCAGGGGAAGCAGAGAGGAGGCGCATGTGATGTTTGAGCCCTATGTGATGCTTCCATGTGGGAATCAAGTGAGACTGAGGGTATTAGTGCTGTGATCTGGATGCCCACCCTCCCTGATGCCCCAGTAAAAACACAGATGCACATGTGTCTGAAAGCATCTGACTAATCTCATAGTCTGAAATTGGTGGGGTTTGGATAACATTGGATAGTTCTTGTACAAGGGAACTGATTCAGTAAAATCAGCTGATGCTGATACCTCTCATTTGCTTTTGCTTTCCTGCTTGCTTCCTGGTCTGAGGATGCTGTTAGTCCATCCTTCCATTTCATCCAACTCCTTTGCACATTAGTCTCTCCTAAGCTAGCACTTCTCTCTTGCCTTTGTAGTTCTGCCTTTTTTGATTGTTATATTTGTGTTGAAAAAGGCTAATTTGCTCTTTCCCTTGGTTCTTTCCCTATGTTGCCAGAGCTCTCATTCCAGATCTGACCTTGACCTCTCTTCTCCTGTGGCTCTTCTCCTCCAAGGGCTATCTCCTGCCCTCTCTGCAAGCAGGATGAGTAGCATCCGTAACAGCCATGATTAGCACAGCAAACTTACTTAGATCTTCACTCCTGTTCCAGCAGATTGCAAGAATAAGGTTGCGGCCCTTTGAATACTGAATAGCCACAGTAAAACTTCCTGTCGCAGTTTTCAGTAGCCCATAGTCCCTGCTTCTTTGCTTCCCTTCCACAACTTCGCCACCAGGTGGGACCTTCTGGGTCCTCAGCCTGTGGTTCTCTCTGAGGGAAAATTATTTATCTCTTCCTGCCCTTTTCTCAGCTCTCACCTTCCTGATTGTGGGAAATTCCTGAGCAGAGACAGTGTTTCAAGAGAGACTTGGGCTTTTATCTGGGTAATACTTAACTGCCCTGGACTGTATTACAGGAGAATTATGACTTTGTTGAGAAATTTCTGTTGCTGTAAGCCAGATGAGAGATGATTTTCATAAGCACATTGGGTGAAATAAATGATAACCTAGATGACAGGCATTTACCCTGGCATTTTTCCCCCAAGTGCAGTATAGAATTCAGCAGTGCTTTGTTCTGAAAATATTGCTGATTATCCAGAGGTAATGGATAGTGAAACATGTGCAAGTTTCTTCTAAAGCAGCAGTGCTTAGGCTATCAAGATGATGTTCACTGGTGTTTGCAGCCCTTCATTCTCTCCTCCTTCTTCTCTTGTGTATTATTCCCTCTGGTCCTGATGGCACTGCTTAATTTCACCACCTTTTTCCTTACTGCCAGTGTGTCGTATACTCTGCCTGATAGCGCTCAGCATCACAGAAGCACCAAGTGCAGGTAATGCCTTGTAGATGCTGGCTGCACTGTGAACTTGCTGCCAAACGTTTTCCCAGACTCTAATACGAACAAGCAGAATTAGGTCTGCAAGCAAACTGCCCACTTTTGGTGGACAATTTCACTTGACAAAAGGTGAGAGGGATCTTTATGTTTTTAATCACGAGTCGTTATGATCAACTCCAGTCCAGTAATTTTGTGAGGAGGCAATTGTTCTAGCTTGGGCTGGAGAGAGCAGAGGTGCAGGGCTTGCTGGTAGAAGTGGTATATTTGAGCTGCTGTGAGCCTCAACACTGACGATCTGGAATATTGCTCCTCAGGAATGAAATAACACATCTTTCCAAATGGTACTTGGAATGATGTTAGATGGCTGAGCTGAGATTCAGGTGACCTAGGAATACCTGCAGAGGGCTCTTCATGAGGAGAATTAATTGTTTTAAATGCAGCAAAGCTTCAGTCTCTTAAAGGTGAATAAAGCAATTCAGCAACAAACCACCCATATAGATAGAATCATAGAATAGTTAGGGTTGGAAAGGACCTTAAGGTCATCTAGTTCCAACTCCTCTGCCATGGACAGGGACACATCCCACTAAACGATGTCACCCAAGGCTCTGTCCAACCTGGCCTTGAGCACCGCCAGGGATGAAGCATTCACGACTTTCCTGGGCAACCCATTCCAGTGCCTCACCACCCTCACAGTAAAGAACTTCTTCCTTATATCCAATCTAAACTTCCCCTGTTTAAGTTTTAACCCATTGCCCCTTGTCCTGTCACTACAGTCCCTAATGAATAGTCCCTCCCCAGCATCCTTATAGGCCCCTTTCAGATACTGGAATGCAAGTGAATGTCTGTTTACTGCCTCATTATAAGATGGGAAAATGGAGGGAGGTCGAGGCATGAGGGAAAGGCAACTAGGAAGCAAAGGGTTTGTGTTTAACATTAATCAGTGTGGCAAGCAGTTGAGATACCAGGGGGGCTGAAATACATCCAATCCTGAGAAAGTACAATTAAGTCTTTGGCAGAAATACTGACTGACCTGATTTGGGAGTAAGGACATGGGGAAGAAAAGGGGACATCTTAACAGCATCTACCCCATGCTGTTGCCTATCCCTCGGAAGCAAAGATAGCTGAAGACCTGGCCAAAATGTGACAGATGCCCTGTCTGCAGTAGCTGGCCTGAGACTAGGCTTGTGACAAGAGGAGGTAAAAAGCACTGCTGACCTATTAAGTGGAAAAGTGTGTGTAGATTAAACTTATATGGTGGTGTAGAAGTTACACCTGCAGAAGAAGGACCCATTAGAGCACAGGACCTCTGTGTCCTCCATCTTTTACCTCAGTGTGCACAGATAATACCCCTGTTCAAAGCATTGTGACAGTTTCCTCTTGAAAATCCCCAGAGCTTCTCATTAGAAGCTTTTCAGTGAACCAAGTAATTATTGACAGTGGAGGAATTTGCATCTTTCAAGATGCTGAGCTCTGCTGTGGTCCCATTCCCTGTGCCTGTTCCCTCTTCAACATGGCTGAATTAAGTGTAAAGTACTTTTTGAGAACTTACTTTCGTGATTGCAGTTGGATTTGGAGACAGCTGATGCTGTTGCAGCCTGCTGCGAGGGTGTTCCATTCCATTCTGCACTGCCAGTCTCCTTTTGGTGAGCAGGATGTCAGCCACTGGCTTGGGTGAAGGAGTGATCAGTCAAGCATGAGGTCAACTTGCAAGCATTTTGGTAGATACTAGAGCATGGAAAAAGAGCTGGTGGTGCATTTATCTCTGTTGAAGAATTACATCTAATTGTGCAATCTTACAATGAGGAAAGGTGAATCTGCTAGAAATCAGAAAGAAACCATGAGCTGAGAGGTACACGTTATCCTGCCCTACACGTCAAGGCTTCTTGGTTTCTCTACATGACATTCTGTCATCCCACAGGTCCAGAGAGATTATAAAGAGAAAAGGATGTGAATCTTGTATCAGCTACCCACCTGCCTGTCTCATTCAGTTTGCCAGAGCCACTTGTCTCTTCCTACGAAAATGTTGGGAAAGGAGCGTTTCAGGTGCTTGTCACTCAGGACAGTGGTAACAAGCTGTGCATCTCACTCTTACTGATCATGAAAAATGCTTTAAATTAGGCAAATGCCCCCTACATCTTTACCATGTTCTGGCAGGCATTAGAAAATTGATAAAGGCATCCTTCTTCCTTTGCCTCTTCCTATTGCACTAAATTCACCTTGTGTTTAATGTTATGTGCTGGGAAGCAGTGAAGAATTATTGTAGCAATGAGGATAATTCATAAAGGGGCTGTTAGTGCCTGAACTGCAGTGGGGGCTGTCCCGAGGTGAACTTCTGTATGTGTATGTCTGGGGCTTAGCATATAGAAGTTCTTAATAGCATTAGTGACTCAGGAACATCATTTCAAGCCTGCTTCCAGACACTGCTGCTGTAATTGAGCATGCTCATTATTTATAGGCTTCCAAATTAAGCATTCATTTATGCTGTGTTTGGAATAAATGAAATCAACAACATGCCTTTTGGTGAAAGAGCCGCAGATGCAAACAGAACCGTTCACAGCTTTCAAGTCCCGTGTTTGTTTTCGTCAGTGAATGTGGACTGTTAGAACAACTTCCACCGCTGATTATTTTCAATTAAAGCTTCAGGGAATTTAAGAGGAAACTGTCACAATACTGTGATCAGGGATATTATAGCCTCTGGATGCAAATTAGCTACCAAACTTTAAACCAACAGATTTACAGGATCTGGCTCAAATTAATTGCCAACTGGCCATAAGCACCTCCAGCTCTTGAAGTCTGCCTCCACAGCTGATGGAAAAGGTACTGTGAGCTTGCCCAAGCTGTTGGGCTGTAGGCAGTCATTTGCCTGGGAGGAGAAAGGAATGTGAATAAGTTTCTGAAGTGTCCTTCAAGAATCTTTTCCACCAGAGCCTTCTCACTGCAAATGCTGGATGCAAACTCAGCTCAGGTCCAGCTCATAGGCCATCCTTCTCTCAGCAATCACCCCTGAGCACCAGGCAGCCCCCAAACACTGCAGTCAAGCAAGAGGAAAGTGGGAAGCCAGGTTCAGATTACATGCATTTATTCCAGGCAGATCAAAGGTGTGTTCTTAAGAAAGCATAGTTTTATGGGATTGAAACAGAAAAGAGTGATGGTGTTCAGGACAGAGGTTCCTCAAGAGAGTAAGATGTAGAGAAAATTTATATGTTGCCTTTTTGCACTGGACAATACTTGATGTCTGCTTCTGTGAGCATTTAAGCATTCTGCAAGCATATGAGTAAAGGAAAATACAATCTTTAACACTCCTTCAGGACTTAGGCACCGTTTCGTAGATTTGTGTCTAGTGCATTGCCAGCAGAGAGAAATCATTTTTCATTGTTCTTTGTTATGAGATCTCATGCCACAGAAACTTCAGATGTTTAACAGTATTGCATTTATTTTTAAGGCTATGAGACAGAGCCATTGATTGCCACAAAACCAAAATAAACCAGAACAAAACTAGTAAATTTTGGCAGTAAGTGGGTTTATTCTTAATACACATTATTTTTTACATTTTCCTAGGGGATGCAAAGTAATTTGCCTACTTAACTTTATCTTTAGGAAATCCAAATAAAAGAAACTTGAGCAAGATCTCCTGTGGCTCTGGTACATTTATGCTTCCTTGTGTCACAGTCATAGAATACAGTAATGAAGTTGGTAAAGAATACTTTATTTTGCTCCAAGAGTGTTTGATGTGCATAATACTTACTGATTCAGACTGCTGCTTAAATTCAGGCTGGTTTTAAAGGCCATCAAGAGTAGCTCTTGATAAATGCAGGTTATTTGTATATCATCTCAGCTACAAATGGCAGAACATATGAGTTGCTTATACTGTTGTGCCAGAGCTTTGACCACAATAGAGTTTTAGTCCAGTAGAGTAGTTGTTGCTAATATGAAGTAATGATGAAGTACTATTAGTGTAGTGACCATGTAAAAAAATGCAGCAAGTGCAAATCAGTACTTATTGACAAAAAACCCTCCACCAAGTAATATGGGAGCATGTGGATGTTTAGGTGTTTTCCTGAAATAAGGGAGACTTTAAGTAGACGAAAGCTTCATTATCAGATATGCCTCTTACTTTGCAAATGCTGGCTGGCAGTTGCATCAGACTGAACCAATGTGTATGGACTGTCTCTGCATCAGGATTTCATTCCTGAAATGAGAGCCTGCAGAAAAAGGAAAATGTTTAACAGATGAAACCTGTTGGAATGACAGATACTAAACCTTAGTATGAACACTTTCATAAGGAGTTTATTCATCTGTGCTTCTGTGCTTTGGGCCGTTCAGCACTGTGACAGTGTGCAATAACTGTATGTGATCAAATTTCTATTAGTTGTTTGGTGCTTAAATAGTATGATGATAAGGACAAAACAGGAGCTGCAAGGGAAGAGCAAACAAGAAAAAGAAGCTGTTTGGTACCTTGTAGGTAATGCCACCTATTAAGACAGCTTAGCTTTCCTTTGTGTTTTACATTACATTCAACTTTACATTATTCCGCAAAGGAAACCCTGGGACAAAAGACAGTGCAGTGTATGAGATTAGCACTAGTATATTTAGGTGGAAGCAAAAGGAAAACAGGAAAATGCTGCCTTTTTTGCATTGTCCACCACCAAGTCTCTTTATGGCTCCGCTGTAGCTCTTAGTTTCCCTTCATTATAAACTGGAATAGATTAATTTCTCCAGCTGTGTAGATTGTAGAGCAATACCAGTAGCTTTATGTTCAAGTTTAATACAGTAATAAGTCTTTTAGAGGATGATCAGCAATAAACAGCATGCAATATTTGAAGACAGATGCCCTACTATGTCCTACAGTAAGGTGGTTGTGACAGAATGGCCAAAATGGCATTAAAATGCTTAGTATTTAATTTGAAAGTTATGAAAGGTATTATGCTATTTAGCGATTAACGTTGTCCCTGCTGAGGCAAACTGTTTTTACCACACACAAGTGATTTCTTCAGGCCTCTTCTCTTTAAAAAAGATGAGAAAAGCAAACATTTTGCAAAGATTATGCATGAATATAAATTATGCTAGGAATTAGACTATCAGCTTGACCCTGTGTTAATCTGTGTGTGACACAGCTACGAAGAGCCACAACTCCATATTAGAGCAGCATAAGCTCTGTGAATAGAAAACATCGTTTCATGTTTGAAATCAGTGTCAATTTTGATTCAGCTGTCATTATCATTCTGTTGTGTTTGCTTTCCGTAAATGTTTCTGTGCTCAAGCTTTACTAATGAAATGACATCCAAGAAGTAAATATTTACCTTAAACAGTCACCAGAATCAGATTGTGAAATCCATAATAATTTCTGGCATTGTCAATTTGCATTGCTGTGACCGTTGCAATCCAAAATCCATGCTGGAAGTCCCAGGGAGTCCTACAATATTTATATAAATTACAGCATAAATGAGGAATTATGAAAAATTGATTACAATGTTCTTTATTCAATTAATCTGCCAACCAAGATTATTTGCTGCTGACAGGCGAGAGCAGATATATTGGAGTGACTGGATGGGCACCAAGGGGAAATGTTCAAGGGAAGTTGATTTTTGGATGTCTTTAAAGCTAGTTCAGATACTGACTATACAAACCTTCTTCAGAGACTGATGCAACTAAAATGCAAAACGTTACCACAAAATTAATCTTTTCATCCTTAAATAGATTTAGTTTTTTTCATTCAAGAAGGGACTATGATGTTCATCTGTTCTCACCAGATGTAAAATACAGGCCACATAGCTTATCATCCACAGCATTTGCAGTGAGCTTCTGGCTACTGAATAAGACCAAAGGCATCCATTCTCTAGCCAAATCAGAATAAACTGCTGTTCTCTTTATAATAGAGGGATGGAAGCTTTTGGATCTTGCTCCAAAGGCTTAAGAATGCTGCTCTTTTTCATGTGTGTGAACTCCGTGGTGTATGTTATCTACCTGGGAAAGATGGAGATCAATAGGATCCATACTGCAGCCCTGAGACATACTGAGCTCAACATAATATTTTCAGGATAACATAATGAAATAATGTGTTTTCCTTTTTGTGGGAAGTTTTGAAAGAAACCTTACAACGTTGTTCTCTAAGTGATAAAGTACAATCACTGTGTAAGAAACACATGGTGGAAAAGCATAAGATGGAGAAAACTTGGCAAAAGCAACAATCCGTAATTTAGAAATGATGCCATCTTATCTCATCCTGCAAATATCATTCCTACTGGGAAGTTAAATTACTGCACCTTGAAAGTGCAGGCAAAAATTATGACCCAGAAGAAGTCTTGCTCTCACAAGTATAGGTACATTCCCTGGGCTGTGTGCACAGCTGGATTAATGCTTGTGAGCACAGTCCCAGTGCTGCTGCAATGCTTGCATGTGCACCAGGGTATACGGGTGTTTTCCATCTCTCACTATGTGAAAAGCACCCCTGAAAACTAATCTTTTCACAGGCAGAATTATTCTTGCTCATGAGGTTTTCTTGCTTTGTCTTCCCAGTGAGAAAAGATGGTGAGGTGGAATAATTGCTTAAAATTAAGCCAGAGGCAATGCAAGGTGTTTTCAAGGAGTAGACTAAGGAGAGTGAAATAAGCTACAGGTGTGGAGTAACTAGAGGCTTCTCATTAAAGCATGCTAAAAGCTGCTACCATTGTCTTTAGACTGTGGTGTTTGCTGCTGCTGCAGCATTTAATTTGTGTTGCAAGAGCAATTTGCAGCTCTAAGCAAGGAATAGCTGCCTGAGACCTTATGCACAGGTATAACAAGGTATTTCATCTTCTAAGAAGTTCAGGTACCTTTAACCCAGCAGATTCAGATGTAACTGTGCCTCCCTGCCTAATGTCTGACCTGCTCAGGTATAAGCCAGCTCTAACCTTTAGCATGGCAAGATTCACTTGAACAGGACTGGATCCAGGTCTGTGCCTGCATTTGGGAGTCTGAGCACCTCAGCTCAGCCCCATTGCAATGCTATTGCAGTTGTTCAGTGTTTATCCCAGAGCTGGCTCACATCTGGCTAAATAGAAGCTCCAGCTGTGGGGCTTAGGTCCTCCAGCTTCAGAATTGTGCCTTTGGGAAGATTTCAGGGTAAGGGACAGGAAAATGTTCATGTTA
This sequence comes from Coracopsis vasa, assembly GCA_026283785.1. NCBI lineage: Eukaryota > Metazoa > Chordata > Aves > Psittaciformes > Psittacidae > Coracopsis > Coracopsis vasa. The sequence continues at coordinate 31,850 of JANHGB010029400.1, forward strand.
AAAGTGTTCCTTAATTAACTGCATCCAAGTAAATAATTCACAGTGAATAATTTGCTGATGGATTTCACCTGCTTCTTTTTCTTTCTCTATCTTATTTGTTTTCTTTTCTGTGCACAGAATGCCCTTGAACAGATTGCAGGTTTCTTAACTTGCTACAAGAGTGTGTCTGATAATTTTATCTGCCATTTTTATTGGGTTGTTTGAAACAGGTCTGTTCCCTGCTTGTCTTAGTGAAACTTTCAAAGGCAGGAATTGAAGAATAGTATAGTGCTCTCTGCAGGGCAGTTTAAGGACTCATGCTAGGGGGAAAAGCATGAAGGAATTTATAAGATCTGCACGCTTTTATTGTGTGGGTAAAAGCACTAATTTTATGTCTGTACATAACTGACAATGGCATTTCCTTTGGTGAAGTTCATTTGGGCTTGTTTTGTAAGAAACTGATTGCAGTGTTATACCAGCAAGTTGGGCATTTTTGTAGTAAGTAAAATGGCTGTATTCCAAACCTGAAATGTATTCGTTTTGATCTCCACGGGCCTTTTCCTATCTGAAATCTCCTGGCAGAATCAAGCCCATTGCTAAACAAAGAGCCTCACCCTGTGCAGAGGCAATGTCATTAGTCAGTCCAAAATTGCCTTGCAGGACAGTGTTCTCACAGCAACTGTGTGTGGCGAGGACAGCCAGCCAAGCCTCAGAGGTTATCCCATTGAGAGGGTGAGCGCTTGTCTTTTTAGTTGGGAAATCATTGCTTTGTGGGATTAGGCACTGGCTGCCGGCTTAACCCATCTGTCTTTGTGGTGTTACTTTTGCAGCAGCGTCATCCAAATGTAGCAACTCCACTTGCTTGCTTGCAGACAGACAGATGCAGAATATATGCCTCCTGCTTAAATTAGCAGAACATCCTGCATAAATCTCTTTTGGGCTTATCACTGGGAATGGGCCCTGGAGCATAACCCAGTTGACTGGCAGTGTTGTATGGTTGAGCTGACACTGTAATTTCACCTGTTGCTGCGGATGATAAAGGGGCCAAGAGTTTGCAGGTCTAGTGATGCCTCTGGGGTGATGTAAAAATGGGGGGAAAAAAGGTGGGATACCAAAGTGTCCACATTCAGGAAGGGGATGGCAGCAGATCTTTCACCCCACCCTTTTGGGCTGGTAAAAGATGCTTCTGAATTCCTGGTGAGAACCATTTTCATGCCTTGTGATGAGGCTGCAGGCACTTCTCTGACATAGACATGATCCCAGCTTCATCCCTCTGGGCTCCAACTTGGAACAATATGGTGAAAAACTGCCCCAAACCTCAAGTGCTCCTTGTTGAATTAACGTAATGTGAGAATATAATAAAGTAGGGCATTTGCAGCTGCTCTGTACACTGCAACTGGGTCAGGGTATCTTAGAATCCTGCTGGAGATATTAGCCCCATAGCGTCCTGTAACTGCTAGGAGAAAAGGCTCAGCAATATTGGTTAATGAATGTTGTTTCTCATGCAGGAAAACCAACAGAGAACAGCATATGGACTCTGTGACAGGAGCAACTGTAGGGTGCTGGACTCCACTGACTTGATAGTTTTCCTTACATCCTACTTAGCCATAAAATTCTAATAAAGAAGAAAGAGGCCATTATATTAATGGCATTATGGGGATTGCAGCATGATCTCTAGGACCCATGGGGGTTTCTCTGATGTCCAGAATAAATGCTCTTCTATTCTAATGACCATAAATGACCTCTCTCCAAACCTGGTATTGATGAAATAGCTTTAATATTTCAACATCAATACTCCAAGCTTTGCTGAACAGTGACATTAATCTGATATTGCATAGCACATGGGGAAGAACAGCCAAAAAATGTGCTGGAGCTTATAAAGTTATGCAGCTTTCTAACCTGACAGCAGCTTTCATGCTATTTTCCCACCAAGTAGAAAAAAGTCATGGGATACAAATAACAGAGACGTTTTCCCTTAAAACCTGATGGAAGGAAATCACAGTGGTTGAAATTGTGAGCAGTTTCCAAAGGGTGCAGTGTAAACAGAGGCAGATTTTTGTGAAGTTGCTGTACCGTGCTCCTGTGTTTGCTTCTCGCAGGTTACAATCTGTTTTCTTTTTCCTAGCAAACATTTTCGATTACTTAGCTTATCTTAATTAATATGCAAACACAGGCATGGATTCTCACAGCATAAAAACAGAGGCATTGCCTGATTTATGATTTTAATCAGGTCAGCCTTCGCTGATATGCAGTAAGAAATAATTACCTAGCTGTTTGTACACAGAATTGCATTGTACCCAATCCATAGGAGACAGCTTTTCCTGACACTTCAATCCCCTGCTGACTTTGTTTCCTTAGCTTTCCTTCTGGTCGCAAAATAGGAGCATGTAATAGTTTTCCACCTCTGAGATCTTTGCCTTCTCTTCTTAAGTAAGGGTACATAGGCCATTTGCAGGCCTTAGGAAGCAATTTAGTATACAGTTGGCTGAAATAAGAGCTTGATTAGTAGCTGCAGTGACCAAAAGACATTGTCCAGGAAAATCTCTTTCTGGGTTTTCAGTAGCACCTCTCGCTCTCAGACTTTACCAACACATTTAGAATGCAGGTCCAAATTTCTTAAGTATGCCCCAGAGCTCAGGCAAGCACCATGCAGAGCAGACAGCTGTGACATACTGGTATTGACTGGTCTGAACTGGACCCCAGCTTTTCAGAAGTTGTGGCAGAGACCCAGGGTTCACCAGGAAGGGAAGTATTGCAGTTGCAGATACAGTGACTGTTTCTCCACTCTTCTCCCCAAATCTCAGCTGTGTCAGTGTCTCTGAGCTGCAGAACCCAGCTAGGTGGTAATCAATTATGATGCTGTATCTGTCCTGTGAAAAGGAGGTTGAGCCTGCCAGGTTAGCAGTTTAATTGGTTTTATCAGTAGCTGAATGTGGATTTTATGTGCCTGGCACTGACTCTGTGGACGTTTTATGTCATATTGTACCATATGGAAGTGTAAAGGCTGTGTGTATGTGGCTCTCACTTGTTGCCTCTATAGGAACATAGGAAATTTGCAAAGAACTGAAACTTGTTTGGGATCTTGAGTTTCATTACCCCTTTGTGAAAACCCATAAGCCTCTTGCATTGTAGCCCAGAAAGACGACAAGGTTTCTAACGTCACTTCTCTGCAAACTAATTGATGTACTTGGCACTGGCTAACAGACATCAGAATATTTGTACAGATGTGAGGGTCTGTCTAGGCTAGATAATTGCTTCCCCTTTTGGCTTGATTTCACTGGTTGCCAAGTTGGGTAACATTTAACCTTGAATTCTGGAGGCACAGTCATTGCCCAAGCCCTCCTAACGAGGAGCCATCTAGCAAGTTGACATGACAAGACTGTGTTAATCTGAGTCTTCTGCCTGTGAGTCTGGTCACATTGAGGTCAAGGCTGATGTATCTGCATTAATCCTGTTTCTGTCCATACATCTTAATTCACCCTGAGAGCACTGCTAAGTTCTTTTGTTAATCATTTTCTCCCTGTCTCCCCCCGTGAAGGGAAGTTCATTCTGTGAACAACGCTGATGCAGCCAGGTTAATAACTATTGATGTCGCCATGTTAATAACCATCTTGCTGCCCATGAATCTGAGCCTCCCCCTGACGAGGTGGTGGACATGAGCCACTTAATCATCACATCTCCCTGCCCATGGATCTCAGTTCACCCTGTGAAATTTTAATCGTTCTGACTAGCTAATCACGATAATTTCTCACTGTCCAAGGGGGTGAGTTCACCCTATGAGCAGCTCCAATGTCCTTGTTAATCACTGTAATCTCTTACTGCTCACAAACTGCAGAATGCAGGGATATCTTTGCTGATTGCTTCTATACCTCACTGTCTGGGGACTGGAAGAGCTCCCTGTGCTTTGCAAGGGATACCCAGGGTACTTTATTCTCCTTCTGCCCTCAATTCTGAGGCCACTGCAAATCCTTCTCTTCAACAGCAGTTTTCCTGGCAGCTGCCTGCATGGAATCAACCTCTCTAGAGTGTCATGTTGAATAACAGAGTGTGTTTGCATGCAGAGCAGCCTGGCTCTGTTGGTTGACTGGTGCTTTCTTGAAAGGTGAGCTCAGACCACAGAGATAAGCATTAACTCAATGAGACATTTCAGTTCATTCTGCTGAGATGCACCATTGTACTGGGTAGGTCTGATAGGACTGTAAAACTAAATAGGTGTTGATGTGATGCTACACGCTGTTCCCTTATGCTGGTTCCAGCACTGGGCCCAGTGCTTTTAATGAACGCTTACAACTGGTAATGCCTCAGCCTGTAACATCCTGAATCATTGCTGGAACCTTAGGGACAGTGAGAGGGGAGATCAGTCACGATTTTAGGGGATTGTAAAGTCCCACCACTACTGAGGTGGGACTGCTGTTTTCCACCCTGCTCCTGGAGAATGTGGTCCTGATTGAAGCTTGGAAAGGGCATAAAGGAGCTTGTTGAAACCACATAAATTGCAGACATTTTGCAAACTCAAGCCCATGTTTTAATACACATGAATTGCAGTGAAGACTCTGAACTGCATGTAACATTTGAGCAAGAAACTTGGCTCATTTTCAGCAGGTTTCTCCCTCGTCTCTGTACAGCCCTCCCAGGGCTCCTTGAAGTGCTGGTTTTGTCTCTCTGAAAACCCAGCTACCTTCTGCTGCAAGTGGAATTGAGAAGCAGCTTTAAAAGAAGCTGCTGAAAGCAGCTTTGTGAGCCAAAGAGGTAGAACTAACAGCATGAAGCCAAGTCTAAAAGGAGCTTCCTCCATCTTTAGAGAGCCACAAAGCCAGTGTCACCAGTCATCTTGTGGAGACAGTCAGCAAAGGTCATCTTCCCCCGTGAATCCTGAGTGATAGCTTTTTTTCCAGAGCCTTGTGGTTGAGCATTTTACTGCAATTTTATTGATGACAAAAACTTGTCCAGTTCTTGTTCTTTTTCAATTTTTATTTTCCTACTTCTCATCCTTAGTTTAGTTTGGGACTTCGGAGTAATAAACAGAGAAGCAGTTAGTTTGATTAAAAGTGGCGTACGTTTTCCTGTGGCAGAGGCAAACTCAGGGGTGTTTCATGCCTGGGTTTTGAGAATAAGAAACCACTGTCACTCTTGGGTACAACAGTAATTGGTTTTTTTCCTTCAGTAAAATACTGGAAGCACTTTGATACAGATGATTTTATGCTTTGTAAAAATTCAAGGGAAGGGAAGACTGGTGTCTTGGAAAACAAAACCAGAAATACACAAAAAAGTTGGAGGAAAGGAGAGTTAAACCCCAGTGAAGCGAATTAGCGTTAAAATAAAGCAGACTATGAAAAGGTGAAACTAAATGCTGCAGAAATGCTGAATTGAAGGGACAGCAGTTAACAAAGACTGAGCTTGCACAGATTTATGAAGATGCTTCACATCAGTGTAATTGGAGGAGTATAGAAAACCAGCACTGCTGCTTTTGTGCAGTGCCAAGAATGATGGAAGCAGATACATCCTTTTATTTTCTCATGTTCAAGTGCCTGCAGCCTTGTCAAGGTGGTTAGAGCAGGTGCAGAGGAGCCAGAGCTTCTGCAGGCCCTTCCTGTGTAATCAGAAATGACAGCTCTCCCACGCCTCTGCAAAGGGAGGCGAGCAAACATCCCAAATTTCCATGATTGTTTGTAAATGTCTCATTTGCAAACATAAAGTGTTTTTTAGGACTTAACTCCTGGGATGCTCTCAGCACACAGCTCCCAGCCTCTTCCATCCCTGATTAGCCCCAGAGTAAACCAACCTCAGCTCCATTCCTTTGCACAGATTTAAAACATCTCCATCACTGTAGCAGATACACAGTGCACAAGCAAGGAACTGACAAATTTAAAAGGAGCTCAGAAACAGAAACCTCATTTCTAGAGGTAATTTCAGCCATGTCTGCACTGCAATAAAGCCCAAGACAGGAAGCCAAGCTGCTGTTTCTATTCACTTTAAATCTTAAAGTGTAAGCTTTTAAAAGTTTGGTGTTTTTTTCTTTAAGCAGGCCAAGAAGCTTTTTCCAAGCCAAGATCAGAGCACCCTGACTTGTATTTACCACATGTAATTCATTCTGAGGAGAGTGACAAAAAATACTTATCTCAAGAAACATGAAAGCTGGAAAAAAGAAAAGGCAGCAGGGACGTGAAACATGAACTATCAGAGCTTTTCTCTAAGTGTAGCTGTATGAGAAATGGAAATATATATTTCTAGTTTGGGCATGTTATTCTGGATAGCTCGCATGGCTTCAGATGGGAGTTATCTATGGGATCTACTGCAGACAGTTTGGCGTAGGCATCAGGAGAAGATAGAAAGTGATCTTATTAGTGCCATCAGCATACGTTTTTTGGAATGACCGATGATCTTTCACTATCATATATGTTGCAGTTTTTCTCTTGTGCAGTTGTATTTATATCACACACCCCTGACAGTAAAGGCAGATAAAGCAGGGATAAGGAGGTTATTGATTTCTTTTAAAAATAAGAATAGGTTTGTGTGTTCATGTATGTGATTGTAACGGCATATGTATGTCCAGTCTTGGCGTTTATCAGTGAATCTTCTGACTGTGCATACAGATTCATTCCTACTTTAAAACCTTGTCCTGATGTTGTGATCCTCTGGAATTCAACTGCATTTTGGATCTTCTGTCTTCAGGTCTCACCTGTGACAAATGCCAGCCAATGATGGCAGCAGATGTGGAGGATTTCAGTCCTCTTGTGCTCAGCACTTGGGACACATGCTACAGGATGGTGACTGAGAGAAGATTTTCCCTTCTGTGACACCAATTGCAGGCTGCTCTCCTGTTACGTGTACCATGCACAGAGGTAGGTGTTTGTGGTCCCCGGTACTGAACATACATTAACTGTCCTCTGGTCTGGTGAGGTTTTTCTAGTAAGGATTAGAGCAGGATCTCTTAGTGTGATAATTCAGGTATCGTAACTTCTTATCCCCTGATGGGGCTGATTTTTGAAATCTGTTAAGCCATTTGGTTCTGGCTGTATTCCTGGACTCCTCAAGATAAAGCCTTTTTAGTGTTTTGTTCAAAATAAATGTTTATTTGTTATAAACAGTTTAGATTCACCAATTATGGGCATTTTGAACCTGCAGATAGCTCTGACTGTAAAGAATGCATATGTTGACTATCTAATGCTCATGGTTTAAGAGGAAAAGCGAAGCACGGTACTTAATCCAGTCCCCACAATTTCCTTCATCTGAAACCTTGAACTAGCTCAAAATCAAGGGGTAAAGTAAAACAGAGGATCTTCTGACTTAAGAGATTGGAAGGATTTTCTGCAAGTATAACAATTTCCTGACACAATCCTGCTTCAGGATTTGATTCCACAATACCCTGCTCCTGTCACTGTTTAATACAAAGGCTCTCCAAGTTATTAAATTCTGTACTTCTCCTTGTCCTGCTCCCTGAGAACTCTGCAGATACTCTATTGGTGGACACTGGCACCAGGTTGTGACTTTCAAAGAGTCTGCACATGCCAGTGCTGTCCCTGCACCCTTAACTGGGTGTTTTTCCATAATCCTCTTTCTAAGATGGACAGGATAAAAAAATGTCCATTTTCCAGTCTTCAACTTCTTCAGGAGGAGTAAACCCAAACCAAACCTGCAAATAAAAGAATGGAAAAGTAACCATCAACTAGGTTATGTGTAACAAATATCCTTAGGGGTCTGATGCAAGCGACAATGAGGAGCCTTTAGGGAAAAATATAAATTTTATATTAAAACCATCGTAGGCAGTAGAAATTTGTTTGGATTTGCACAGGCCTCTGCTAAATTACTGTGAAAGAAAATATCATTTCCAAGCCAAATTATCTCTTGGGATGAATAATTTTCCTGATTTTTGAATGGATTTTTTCCAGCAGAAAATCTGGCTAGTCTTGCTTAACCAAATCACAGCTTGGACTGTAGGCCTGGAAACAGGATCCATTTATATGTTTTAACCTCTGCTGAATAGCAAATAAAAGAATGCTGATGTCATGCAGTGCAAAATAAAATAGAACAATATGTGTAATGAACTGATTTAAAATGCAGCTTAAAAAAAAATCTCTTTCCTTTTTCTCACAATCCATCAAGGCATCAATGGGTCTTTCATTGCTTCAGTACATTGTTATTAATAGTGCAGAAAGATGCAGATTGTAGGCTTGGGGGTCCATAAGTTTCCTATGGGTACTCCAGGAAAAGTAAGATGCAAGTTATACATGCAGTAGCAAAAGGGAAGAGAGGCCAGGCTGAGCAGCATGGGAAGTACCATGACACACTGATGAGCCCTTGGCTATGTGGAGATGCTCAGACTTTGTCCAAGATGGTTACACCTGTGAATTAACTACATCAAGTAAAGCTCTGATGGATTTTACAGGTCATGACTGTGAATATTGAATTTGAATAAATTTGGTGTAATTCACCTCAAAAAGATGATATTACTGTAAACTGTAATTCACCTGAAAAGTACAGCCATTCCTAATCAGAACTTAAACTGAACACAGTTCTGGTTAATACATTGAGGGGATCTATTTGAAAAGTTAATTAGGATTTGCTTTCCTGAAGGCTCCTGTCTGTGCAAATCCTGATGCCTGTCAGTAAGGCCACACAACCTTAAAGTCATCATTTCCAGGGTTTGCTGACTGTTCACATTTCCTACTGCTGTTTAGTAAGTGCTGTACCTACCTATGATCCTCCACCCAGTGAGCTTGGGATGTTTTACTTCTGACTGTTGAATGCCATTTAAATTTAGCACAGAAAATGAACAAGGGATATTTCTTTTGTACCTAATGTCAGATCTTATTTTCTTTTCAACTGTAGCAACTACCTACCCGATGGAGATGATAGTGTATTTTGACTTTGAGGTCTCTGCTGATTACTAACCTATTTATAAAGAGTACTATAGACTGCAGGAGTATCTTACAACCTTTAAGAAATTGTTTCTCTGACTGGGTCAATTTAAGACTCATTAATAGAGACTGAAGAAAGTTCATGGTCTCCTTCAGATTCTGGTTGTTGTTGTCAGCCAACAAAGCATAAAAACATAACTACATTTTACAATATTAATGATCAGCTGTAAAAGCCTGACATAACCTTTTTATAGCTCTATAACTAATCTTTTTATTATCAAGTTACAGTGGTTTGCATCAAGTATGTATCATCTATAGTTAACTTTAAAACTTTCACAAGTTTTACAATGCTGTTGTAGGCTAATGAAGTTTATAAATACATGGGTTTGTTTGAAATACTTAATATTTTATATGAAGGGTGTAAAAACTTTGATTGAAGCCAGCCCTGCATGTTGAACTTTTGCTGCTGGAACAACTATGACAGTGTATCTCAGTTCAGTGTATTTGCCCAGTTTCCACTGGGCGAAGTGGAAGCAGAGCCTGGGAGCTGAATTATAACTGTGCCTGTAATGCTAGCTGAGGGCACAAACCTGTCTGCTGGGATGGTAAAGTGAGCTCATCAGTCACTTGACCCATTTATAGAGCTTAAGATTCTAGTGCTAGACTTGAAGGGATGTGGTGTTGACTTGAACTCCTGGGAATGTAGCTCCCAGAGTCTTGCATAGTCACAGTCCTCTGAGAATTCTAGAGGAAATAAGAGGGAAGGAGAGGATGGAGGGAAGACTGAAAGAAAAGTTCTCTGGACTCACAGATAATGGACTATGGGGAAGCAAAATGGGCAGAATTGCAGTGTCTGGGCTAAATCATGTAATGGAAGTGCTTGAGAGAGAACTAAAGGCTATTTTAAACTGTTTCACCATGTTTATTCTCAGTGATTTGCAATAAAAAGGAGCAGGAGAGGGAACTGGTACAGGCTCATCAGCAATTGCCTTTCTTTCTTTACCAGAGCAAAATCTACCCTCTGGCTGGTGCTTAGACAGTGATACATGCTTTATCCTGTTTAAAGGTCTTGGAGGTTTTGTACAGTAAGGTCTTGGTCTCTCTGGGATTGCTTTTGAAGGGAGCCACAGGGAAGACGGAGGGACCTTCTCTGTGTCCCTTTGTTTGTTGGGGCAGTGTGGTACTGCACTGGGAAATCTGGCTACTCACACTGGACAGGCTTGCAATAGCTCCTGCAGAGCCGGCATGGATAGGGATGATTGAAATACTTGCTTGGAGCTGCTGTAATTGTCCCTGCAGTGGCCCTGAAATAAAAGTCGTCTTTTGTGCATGAACTTGAACCACTTCAAAGTACTGCAAAGATCTGATCCTGTGCTAGATGTGTTGGTGCTGACCTCTGGAGAGGAATCCTGCCTTTTTTTCCTAGGCTTCCAGCTGACCAGTCATGCAAAGGTATGAATGATTTGTCTCACTGACCAAATGTACAGCACTGGCTGCATCCTTTTAGCAGGCATAGAAGTTAAAAATCTCGCTGACTTGACAGACATCACAAATTGGAGCTTAATTACAAAGCATTGAAAAAATGCAGGGAAAGCTCAAGTGATGGTGATTTCTGGGCTTTCAAACCAAACGGGGGACTCGCTGAAGCAATTTCAGTTCATTACAAATACTCTGAACCTGCCTTGCCTAAGTGAGTTTAATTTTTTTCACCTGTCACTTATCTGCTTTTGAGATGCATAATTGCAGCATTTGTTCAGAGCTATGAGCCTCTGAAATGGGAGAAAGGATTCTTCTTTTTCCCTATGCAAACATTAAAAAACAAAGGGGGAAAGGAAAGACTGTTTTTGAGACAGGCTTTGCCACACACACACGCCTATGTGAAGACACATGGCCTCTTTTTAGCTTTTCTTTCTTTATTTTAATATCTTAAAAATACATATATGTCTGGGGGAAGCTTAGTAAGAAACAGCCAGCTGAAGCAAAGACTTTAAGAGGAAAAAGAAGTCAAGGGACTTGTGCTGTAGAGACAGCAGTTCAAACAGTGGAAAAGAGGACACAGCTGTGCACAGCTGGGGAAGTGGAAAGAGGATATTCCCACATCTTCCCTTATAAATCATCCCTCACCTTTCAGATCCCGTAGTTTTCTGTTGTGTTGAATAATTTTGTATAGAGGGAGAGCTATTTGCATTTTTCTCCTCATGCTGTTTGTGATATCTAGGTCAGTTATACCTACCTAAGCACCAAAAAAGCACTGCGGATTTCTTTAGCGTCCTTCGTAACAGCGTGTTTTCCTTACCCTTCAAAGTCAAGGCTTCTCCAGCAAAAGAACAGGGAGGCCTTAGCAGCAGGTGTGTAAACCAATATACAGAGAGAGCTAAGAGGAGAAAGCAGCACAGGCTCTGTCTTCAAAAGACTCATGCTAGCAAGGTCTAATGAGAAGGTGGAAGCAGCGCTGTTTTAAAAGCATCTCCCGCAGCCCAGCTGAGCAATAAAACCAGCCAGGCTTGGACACTCACTATAACTCTTTTGGGAGTGGGTGTAAAGGAGCAGAGCACTGAATCTCTCCAGCTGCAAGAGTTACTGATTTCCTCCCATTCCTAATCACAGCTGAGGACAGCACAGATGCTGTTTATGCTGTTTCTCAAGGTTTGAGTTTGAGTGCAGTGGCCAAAGCAGTTTTGGTAGAGGAACTGTTCTGTACAAGTACAAAATAGCTGGATCAGAAAGGTTTGGATAAATTTTCCACAGAGCTCTGCAAAATTAATACTGTACCAGCAGATATACAAATGTTCAAATGCTGAATAGTCAGATTCCTATTTAAACTGAAGGTGGACTCAGAAGCTTTCAGACTTCATGTGTCCCTGGGTTTTGATTCAAAAAAACTTCATAAAATCTGTGGGGCTGGTGTACATCTGCAAAATAACAGGTACAACAGCTCATATACTGGTAATTATGCTCCAGACTTGAACCTAATGGCTTACGTGGTAATTGGAACTAGAGTTTTGCTTGTTCTGGCCAAAATAAGACGTTTCTATATGATGTAAAATTCTGAAATGCTTTTTGCTTGAATAATACAATTCTATCTCAAAACATTCAAAAGACCATTTCAGGCAGTCAGTTTTGGTGTGCAGGATTCCAGCCCTTCAGTGCTGTAATACGTCATTATAAAATTCGGCAGAAGAGAGGGAGAATACCATATTTGCCTTAGAATGGTGAAGGAACCATAGTTAGACAGAAGAGAATGGCATTCTAGTTACATACAGGTTGGATGTTCTGCCTCATCTTCTATAGCCAACTAGAAAAGTACCGTTTAATTTTAGTATCCTGAGAAATGCAGTACAGGAATACACATCTCCAAATGAGAGGTGAGAGCTTTGGAATGAGTGGTTATACTGTAGTTGTTCTGGGAAGAAAAGAAGTTGAGCTATATGTCAGTGTAATAAAATGTATTTATCAGTATATTAAGAGTATATATCAGCACGTGAAGAGTGTATCTTTCTCCTACCAAATCTAAGAGAGGTAATGTGCATCTTGTTATTGTACAGTTGGGCTGAATGCACTCCCTGATATAATGCCAGTAAAGTTATGCCAAGGATCCTTTGCATGCTTAATATTTATTAATATAAACATAGGATCAATATTTATTACTTTATTCAAGAAGTCCGTGGATAATGTGAGAGACTCAAGAATGGGCAAATAGTCCTTTTGCTTGTCTTCTTCCTCCTGTCCATGCCTTACATTGAACGAGACAGTTTACTTCCGCAGGGGTGGTCAGAACTTCTATTTTCCACCAAACCTAAAAAGAGAAAATAAAACTTTTTTAGCTTACTTCAGATTTATTTTTCTTAAATATTAATGAGAAAAACAACAGGAGTGAAAATGTTTTGGTTTTCTGACAGCTCCCCAGCAAACAAGAATGAAAAATGATAACTTCTAAAGTTTCTTGTTAATTCTTTTCAACACTTAACTTAAAAAGTCTGTAAGAAGACAGATTAGGTCTAGGCTTTGTAGTCACAAACACCCTGAAGACATTAGATACCAGTTTATAACAATGAGCCGCTTCAGTTTCTGAAAAAAGTCTGGTTTGAGAAAATATTTTTAGCTGTTCAAATCAGTGTTTTTCAACAAGCACTGTAGAAAAACATTTTAAATGCCCAGAAAGTAGAAATCAGGGTAATCTGAAATTACTTTTGTGCAGAATCTGTAAGCTTCCATTAAGTGCAAGGTAGGCTAAAGCAGAGGGAAACATAATTATTACAACACAAAATAACAAAGTATTGACAAGCTGTTGCTGGATCAATTGGATCCGATCTGTAGGCACAGTTGATAAATTGCTGTGTTAAAATATGTCTTCTTATAAACCACATTTATTTTCTCTCTCAGCATTTATTTTAATAACTTTTCATGCCAAAAACTTGTGTGCACCTGCTTTTTTCCACGCTGCCTATACAAGAGCCTGCATGAGGCTATTTTAAGGGGGTGCGAATCTCAGCATTTGTCTCTGTGTCCTTGGGTGACAAGGGACAAGTGGCAGAACAGCCTGAGACGTGCAGCAGGGTGTCTTACAGCAGCCTAATTATCTCATGTCTGGGTGCCTATCTACAGTAATCTAGACAAGTTTCTAATTTGTTTTTCAGTACTGTAGGATGAGTCAACTTAATTCTAATTAAACATTGTCCATTGTGTAGTGTGGCCAGAGAGCCAAACGAGATCCTAGTCTGCCATAATCACTGATTATGGCCAGGCTGCTTTTCTTAATCTGTATAAGTCCAATACAGTTACGAATGTGCAGTAATGTTTGGGGCAGATACTGTTTTGTGAAGCTTAGGAACATGCTTGTGTTCTGTCTGGCCAGAGAACTGTCAATGAGTATGGAGAGCCATAGAGATGGCATGGGTACTGCTTCCTGTGTCTGAAACACATGGATCAGAATTCTGTTGTTATTTATACCAGGACTCAGACTTGGGTATTTACATTTTCTTAAGTCCCTCATTGATGCTTCCTTGAGTTAACATCTAAGCTTATCACCGCCCAGGTACCCCGCACCAGCAATGAAGCGTTGTCTGGATTTCTCATTCCAGTGGTGGAAGTAGCTAATGGAGTTAATGTCTCAGTATCTTCTGCTCTGTCACAAGCTCAGTGACAAGGCTCTTCAATTTATTGGCCTCTCATGTAAGGGATCAAGTGACTAACTGAATTATGGGAGGGCACTGGAGATGCCTGTTGGTTTATGGATGTGTCTGTTTCCAGAAGTCACGGCTGGTCTGGCCCTTTCTCTTCTCCCGCACTGGACACAGGCATGCCATCACAGGCAGCACACTTCATCCTTCACTCCTGTTCCTGGATACAGCACATCACTGAGGTCTCTCCAGATCCTTTTTCTTCACCTACCAGCCTCCGTCTTATTTCTCCTTTCCTTTTGCATATTGTCTTCCCCCATTGCTCTCCTTCCAGCAGTTTCCTGGCCTCAGCATATCAGTCTTCTGTTCCCACATGACTCCCACTAATTACAGAGCTATCTTGCTGCTTAATGCTACCACCTCTTTCCTAGCTAGTTCTTTAAAAAGGCCGTTAGCTGGAAATACATCATCCTCCAGCTTTGGACCTGAAGTCCATTCACTAAGCATTTTATACAGTCTTAATAAATGAGGAGAGTAAAAGGAAACAGCAGAGGAATACAAAAAAGGTCCTCTGGGAATAAGGCTGTCAGAAAGTCATGGCTCCTTCATAACTCTGGGCATTAGTCATTTTTGTTACCATGGGTGGTCCCACTATGGATTCAATTTTGAAAGGGTTTTCTTATTGTTCAGCAAAGATGTGAGATTGTAGAGTGCTGGAGGAGAGGTGAGACCTGCAGGTGCCACACCGTGCGAAGGATGACTCTCACAAATTTCAGAGCATGGTTGTTCTTGTGGTTGCATTGGTGCTTTATGGGAAGCCCTGGCCCTGCTGAGAGGAGGAGAGATCACTGCTGGGCTTGGGGCAGGGATAAATGAGAAGTTACACCCCTTTTATGGCTGCTTGAATGGCCATTCTCATTGCCATGCCTCAAAGTAGTCCCAGAATGAAGGACCACCAGCAAAGCTAAAAGAGATGATCAGAGGTTTGAGGGTTTGCTGGTGCATGTGGCTATGTTATGCTGAGGTTTCTCACCTGAAGATTTAGATTAGATATAAGGCAGAAGTTCTTCCCTGTGAGGGTGGTGAGTCACTGGCACAGGCTGCCCAGAGAAACAGCCTGTTCTAGTGGAAAGCGTCCCTGCCCATGGAAGCTTTAAGGTCTCTTCCAACCCAAACCATTCTATGATTTTATGATCTCTCTTGGGGAGGGCACAGGGCTCGGCCCTTAGCAGATGCCTGTGTTAAGTGTGCGTGTGTGCCCTGCTGCTCCCAAACCCGCGGTGTAATGACACTAAACCATCATGGTTTTAACCATGCTAGGAGGTGCTAGCAGGAAAGGGGGAGGATTTTGTAAGTGGCTGGTTGTGCACAGGGAGGCTGGTGGGGCAGTAACTGCTGCAGCAGTGTGGTGCTCCTGGAGGGCAGATCCTCCTGCTGAGAAGCTCCTCCAGCAACCTTCCCAGTGGCATTCATGAGGCTCCCTCTTGGGCTGTGCTGCTGCATTCTGCCTGTGAGGACACTGGTTTAGGTCTCTCCTCACCCATCCATGGTCTAGAGGTAGATGTAGCCTTAAGCACGGACCAAAAGAGATCCTGTAATACAATTTATTCCTCCTCTTGTAGTTATTTTCTAAGCAGTGGGTTTGTGGTGTGTCATTTTCTCATCTGAGTTGCCAAAATACAATGTGTTTCACATTTCTATGAAGGACCAGAGGAATTTGCTGAGTTAGGTACTGATTTTTCACTTGTGCCCAAGCCCAGTTTCTTGGCTATTTCCAGCCTCCCTGACCCAAAAGGATGACTGATGAATAAGACAAATCTCGAGGTAGAAAAAGGCAAATGGTACAGGCCTGATTAGTTGCTCCAGTAATTCAGATGAATGAAGTAAGAGCAGTATTGGAGCTGCTGGCGATGTTTGGATGATGGAGTGGTCACTGCTGCAGAGAGTGGAAGAAGATGAATCTGCTGATTTATTTATTTATTTATTTTAAAAGCCATTTAAAACCTACTAGATTGAGTGGTTACAGTGAAATTTGGATGTGTGGCTCCTTGCTACTCTGCTTATATGAGCAGTTTGGGGGAACATTACCCCATTTTAAACCACTCCTTCTATGAGAGGGAACATCATGTGCAGAGTCTTGCTCTGGAAATCCTGTAAAAGCTGTGCTGTCCTTTGTCTGTCCTGCTGAGCTGTGGCTCCGATGGCTGTGGAGCCCATTGCAGAGCAGACTTCCTGACCCAAATATCCATGCCTCTTGCTTTTATGTGCCCAGATACAACACTGGTCCCAAATGGCTGTATTTAGCTGTGTCCCTCCTGAATCCACATTTACACCCACAAGCAGTATGAAGCATTTACTGAAGCTCATTAGAATGAAATGGGAAATACACATATTTCAACAGTATTTTATTTGGAATACTAATCTTATTTTAGAATTCACGTTAAGCTGTTGAATCCTTGGCAACTAACATGAAAACACACTGAATCATAATGAAATACAGTGCTACTGTATTCCATTATACACCATACCGGCATGACAGCAGCTTTTTCTCTTGCTGAAAATAGGATTGCTTACAATATATTTTTATTTATTTTAGGGGAACAAGTAAGAAAGCATTTCGTAGTAAAATCCAATCATTAGCTCATATCTTGCTGCATGTACTGTGGGGCAGGGAGAGGGGAACTGATGACTGCACAAAACTCCAGCAAGTATTTCACTGCCCGGTACTTCCATCTGGGCAGCTGGGACCTGAGTTTGGGCTGCAGAGAGTCCAAGAGCACAGAGCAGTGGTGCTAGTGCTAGGCTGGGGGCTGCAATATATAGCACATCAGCCAGAGAAGTGATCCAACACGCTGTGTATCATCATAACACTGTAGGTGAAGAATACTGTGGTGATATAAGGAAATAATACATGGCTGACACCACTTTATGGCAAACAGTTGCTCTGCAGTCATATATAACACTGTAGGAGTCAGCACACTGCAGACTTCATCCTCTGCCCTCTTGTAGAAACAAGAATCTGTGGAACAAGGATTACTGAGCACACAAATCGTCGTAAAGCTCTTCTTATCCCTTTCCTTGGCAGATGTAAGATTGGGATTGAAGACTGAGGCTTGGTTACTTTGGGAACTACAATTCAGAGGCACTGATGAAGCAGAGAAGAAATATATAGCACCCTGAGTGGGCTGAATCATGCCAATTGTTTCACCCACTTTAATGCTGAAACACTTTTAATAAACAGCCTGAGAAACAGAGATTTAAGGCCCAATAATAGCATGATGCGAATGAGTTAGTCTAGTAACACCAGAGCCTCCCTTGGAAATGTGCTATACTCACCATGGTAATTACTAATTTTAAGAGAGTGAATTATATGAACTGCCCTATATTTTTTCTTCCTGTTTTCCTAAGGAGTGACGCTTGTGTGAGATACAGCAGAGAAAATACCAGGGTTTAAGAATCAGGGAAAAATATAAAGAGCAGAGGGATAGAAAAAACTTACACATAAGGGTGTTTTATTTGTATTGTGTTTCAAGCCAGCTCCAAGATGCCTGTAGGCTATGGACTCCTTTCCACAAAAATGGGCCAAGCGTGATCTAGCTCAGGGGAAATGTAAGGACAGTCAGGGCAGGATGCAATTTATGTTCTCTCTTCTCCTGCCCAAGATCTCAGTCATAAGTTAATTTTCCTCTGGACTTCAGTCTTCAGTTCGCTCTGCTTGCTGTGTCCTTCATCCTGCTGGCTAAGCATCTGAAATACTCCATTGCACTGTCTCTTTCCCCTACCTCATTAAAAAAGTGAAAAAGCTGGAGATGCTACATAGATGAAATAGGAATTCTAAGAGTGGAAGGGACCTTGGGAGATCATCTAATCCATCTCTCTGCCTCAAAGGCGGTGAACATGTAATTAAGTGCTCCCAGTGGCTGTCTGATCTGTTCTTCAAAACTTACTGCATGGGGATTTCCATCACCTAAGAGTTTAGCCCAACGTTTCACTAGTTTCATGCTAGGGAGTTTTCCTTAATCTCTAATGAAAATCTCCTTTGCTTTTATTTAAGCCCCTTGAGACTTATTCTCTTACTTTTCTCATGCTTTTTGAGAACTTTGGTTATTCTTGTGGTTCTCTGTTGGACTTTTTCTCATTGGTCTTTAAACTTTCATCATACGCTCTGGTTAAACTTGTCAGTGTTGCCCCCAGCACTGGGAAGAAGAGAAGAATTATTTCATGTATGGTTTCCAGGTGATGGCTGAATGTATAAGTTAAAGATATTCAGTACTTCTGTAGTTTCGTCACTCAGCTCTTCATTTCAAATAATTCCCCTAAATAGCACTCTTCAAGTTTCAATTTTCCCTTTGTAAAAGCATGATTTGCAGATTTTATTTTTTAAATTTTCTTCTAATTTGAAGAAAATGAACTCATGTTGATTCACTTTTAACAAAATTATTTATTATAAGTAGGGTTTCTATCTGAGTCTATTGCTTCCCTAAAGCCAAATATTAAGTATCTTGTTTACTCAGTCCATGCAGCAAAGAAATGTGTTGGTAACCATAATCTGAGGCCCACTGTTATAAGTAGCATTTGCTTTCCAATTTTCGTCTGGAACATTAAAGCCTTTCTACTACAATTCCTGTAACCACAACTCCGATATCATTTATATCTCTAATAGCATCATACAGATTTCTGTTTGACTCATCTTGTTTTTCATCTCTGTCTTCAAAGAAGAATTGTTCTGAAGATGCAATGATCAGCTTATCTGAAGTGTCCTGAAGAGATACTGGCTCTTTTAACACCGTTTTTATCAGCTCTTTATTTCCTTGGAATTTTGTCATGCAATCTGTGGAGCCATGTACACATCATGGAGAAGATTCTGACTTTCTCTCAAGCTGCTAAAACAAAGAGGTTTTGCACAGAAAGCTGCTTCAGATAACCTGCTGCTGTGCTCCCAAACACAACCCCGAGGGACAGTTTCCATACAAAGAATTTAGGCTATCCTAAAATACTCCGTGGATCTCAGGACCTGTTTGTGCACCTGAGCTTATGCAAGGGTGCTGTTTCCTAATACCTGTGTTATGGGAAGAACTGTTAAAATCACACAAGACATAAAGAAAGCAATGAGGGGTTGAGCATTGAGTATCTGGGTGCGGGGTGGTAAGCTGGTATCAAAGTAGTGCAATAGAATCCAGGAAAGTGCTCACCCAGGCCTTTTTGTGACCACTGCTACTAGACAGGAATGTGGCCAGAAGTCCTGATACAATTCATTCTAGTATTTTTATAACAAGACAAAGAGAATCCTGAAGTCCTTGACCCCAATCTCAGCTGCAGCAGTGATAGATAAAGAAAGAAAAAATCCCATAAGTTTTAAAATCTCTCCCTCACACTGTGAATATGGGCTCAGATATGCCAAGGTTTTTAAGTATCTAAGCTTCCACCGGCTTCTCAGAGAATTTAAACCTTTCAAGTAAGAGAAGGCACTAGAATATCTTAATAGATCTGATGGTTGGAGTCTAGAGCCCAGTCACACACAGCATCCTGTGTGAATGACATAGGTACCTATGACACCCTAGAAGAACAATGGTAGCAAAGAAATAAGGTGCTGAGCAACTCTAGTTTATTTTGGGGAAATCATACCTTTCTAAAAGTCCCATCATCCCCACTGCATGTACAAAAGGCAAGTTTTTATCATGACAGTCCAACTGCTCTTTGCTTTTCCACAGGCTTCATAGAGGTTTTCTAGCTCCTTTTATCCCATGGCACTGTAAGGCCAAAGTAACATGCAAAGGGATGGGAAAATCTCTGCTGAGAATGAGAATGGTTGCCCTATCAGGTGTGATTAACACCAACGTGGTTAAACACCTTTACTGACAAAGACCTGCGGGATGTGCATGAATTCTTAAACAGCCATTCTCTTTCCAGTCATGCCCTCTTGGTAAATTATAATGTCAATAAATTAAGCAGAATGTTGACGGAAAATTTAATGTGGTGAAATCTGGCAATTCTGACAGCCCAGTGAAGTCTACAATGAAACTCAAGAAACTCTTCCTTTTGATATCATGATACAGCTGTGCAACAGGGCCACGTCCATCTTACTGTATGCTGCACGTCAGAACCTGAAAATTACAATTTAAAGTAAATGGTTCTCAATCACAACAAAGGCAGATTTGCTCAGCATTATCTTTCTGTCATGGAATCCTCCCCTACATGAAAGTTCACCATCATAATGAAACTGCAGGCTGTTTTCTGGTCTTGTGTTAGCTGCAGAGCTTGTGACAAGATGAGCTGTGAGCAAGGCAGCCTACACCGGGTGCCGTGAGCGGCACGATACAGAACCACATCACTAATAGCGGAGTCAGGGCTCTTGAGCTGTCATGTACAAATCTTGTTATAATGAGAAGAGCATTAGTTATAGAGGCTGAAATTTTCAAGCTGCCTAAGGGATTTAGATGCTCAGTTCCCATTAAGTTTAATGGGATGCGTGCCTCAAAATCCCACCCACAATATTTTTTTACCAGCCATCCTTCCTGCAAGGGAAGGAGAAGGGAGACTAAAACAGAGAGGGGTGGAGAGAATCAGGTATGAGAGTGTTTCTTACCAGGACTGAAGGCTAGCTGGGTATTGTAAAATAGCATCCAAAGGGGACTAGAATGAAATACTGCTTAGGGCTCTCTTCTAATACTCAGGTAATTTGGGTCTGGACTCTGCACCAGCCTGCCCTGTGAGGTGGATGGGAGCATAATGCCCTCTGCGCTTTGAGACTTCTATTTCTGGGCTGCAGACCTACTTGCAGTCATTAAAGCACATTATAAAATGAAAATTAGTTAGAGAGACATAGATGGGATAGCAGTGGTCTTTGAAGAACATAGAATCATAGATACCTAGGATCAGAGGAAGCTGTGTTACACCAGTACACTTCTCTAATTAGGTCTGGTTGCATTTACTTCTTCAACCAGATTTATCTGTGTTTAAATCAGGTGCATTTTTTAAGTGTCAAAAATACTGAAGACCAACATGTTTCCTTGGTAACTGTGGATCCCATTACTTTCCTTCCAGGAAGCTACCAGCCCCTGGGCTCAGCTCCAGCCTACTTAAATTCAGGTCTGCTCTAGGTTTCCTCCATAGATTAGGAAAAGAGAGGTGGAGAGTGACATCCCAATGGTCCAGCTCGTTCCCGTAAGGAGGAGAGGGTTCACCTTGTTTAACTTCACCCATTTATACATTAGGCACCAGCCTAAGCTTCCTCCATAGACTGGCATTTACTTCCAGCAGGAAATTCCTTCACTTAAAGTTCTGTATTTAATATAGGTGCCCTGATAGGAGCCTGCAGCTACACGCTTCTGACTCTAACTGAATGCTGACAGTTAGCTAGGAAGCCAAAATAGTTAGGAGTGAATACCACTGGGCTTCAGTTACACATGCTTCTGATCATTGTGTTTACGTTTGCTTGTAATGAGGGTTTTCCTTATGCCCATACTGATGTTCTCTTTTGACTCTAAATCACATACAAGAACCCTAAGTTAACAGAAGAAAACAGCTCAGGTGTCAATACTTCCAAATTTCAACCTTTGACTTGTATTTCCTTTTTTTTCCCAAAGAAGAGTCTGTTTTCAAGATGGTTTTAGTTTTGTTTTTTCATTCTTTTCTTTTTTTCCCTTCTTTGTTGGCTATTTTCATGGTTCGATTTTCCAGCTGGAAATAAATAAGGATAAAACTGTCTCTCCACTCTGTGTTTGCCCTGCCTGTTCAGTGTGAGTGATGTGAAGGCGGGTAGGAGGGATTCCAGGCAGCCAGCTGCAATGTGGCATCTGGAGACACAAACTTGGAGGGATTCCCAGGAAGGGAATATAACATTTGGCAAGGAAAGAAGGAGCTTAGATGAGAGAGGGCTGTGAGGTTTCCCCCTTTTCTATCTCAGTCCTGTCGCTTATTTCTGAGTATTTGTTTTATTCCCCAATCATATTAGAAGTGTAAATTACACAGATGAGCTAATGAGATCATCTGTGTCCATGCCATTTGGGGAAGAGGGAAACATGGAGATGCTTTCTCCCTTTTATCCTTTCTAATCATTTACCTTTATTTTAAACCAAATGATGTTCAGATTCTACACACACTGCTCTGCAAGCCTGGAATAGATCTTGTGGCATTTCTTCTATGACTTGATATGTACTTGTCCTTCGTATTTATGTGGCCTGCCATTCACCCCAAACATCTCTGTTGTCTTATGCCATATGTATGGGCTGAAGTTGTGGTCTATGAAAGTTTTGGGGTTTATAGGGTTAGGACTTGGACTTTGCCCATGCAGAGCTGTAGGTTCAATAAATAAAATGAGTCACTGTAAGGAAAAAGGGGTTGATAGCAATCTCCTTGTTCTTTTTGTCCCTAAATTCTACAGAGCCATGATTGTAAGCAGTTTTGGGTTCAGCTGGCATAAACATAGGCACCTTCCCCGCAGCATTGTTGATTTATGGGGATGTGACCCTATGTTTGCAATTAAGATTATGTCCATAGAACAGATGGGTCAGAGTGATGCATTTGCCTTTATGAGGCACTGAATCAGATTCACAGCAATAGATCATTCATATCACAAGTTGATGCCATGCTGTTTTAAATAGCAGTGGTGCAAGGAGGAATTTCTTGCAGCAGTTGACAACTTTCAGGCTTTAATACATGAAGTTGCTTCCCTTGCTAAATGTGTATTTGTATGGAAGGAAAGCAAATCTGTAAGACATTCTTAGTTTCTGTGCTGAAATTACAATTCTGTTTTTAAACAGAGTTTCAAAGATGCTCAGTGAGTAAAATGCCTTTTAGTGGGATGGTAAAAATGATTCTGTTTTCTACATTTCTATTCTGAAACAGTTAGTACAGCTTGGTTGTAAATCCCTCCATAGAGACACTCTCGTTGCTTTTATCCTCACTCTTGGTAGTTGCCTCAAATGTAAATTCTCAGAAATACACAAACTCCAATTGGGAAACACACACTGACTTTCCTGGCTGAGACAGGGACATTATTATTTGAGTGCTCTGGTGCTAGAGATGTGGAGTGGGAGGTAATATGTTGGACATTTCCATGGGATCATCAGGATACTGTCATGTTCCCTATTACATGCTGTTTTTAAAAGAGCTTTCCTGGTCACTGAAAGATGCTTCTTCCACTTAGGTCAGAGTTGGCAATCTGGTATCTTTTGCTCCTTGAATTTCATTATCATCACTCCTTTAGGAGCAGAACAAATGCTTGTTGGTTCACTCCACTCACTTGTCAGTAGACATGAGGAGACATGAAAAGGAAGTACTTAAAAAGAGAGATCTGCAAAATCAAGAGAAAATTATGAAAAGATAAAATGTTTTCTGTAGCACAGATCTTTCTTCTCCGCTTTGCTTCCCAACAAGCTGCCCTCCCTCCCTTCATCCCTCCTTTTCTTAACATACAGGTAAGCTTAAAAATAAAGTGAAATTTTATAACTCTGCATTGTAAGGGCTCTGTTCTCTCCCTTCTGAGAGGGGATGAAGGGAATATGTTATCCCAAACTGGAATGTCAGCTCTTGCCTATCTCTTCTTCCAAACTTCTTTCTCATTTCTTGCACTGCGATACTATACAAGAGAGAGGGAAGAGGCAGAAGGAAGAAATATAACTATTAATTTTTCTCCTTAAGATCCTTTAACAAACACTTTTATGGTACACCTTAATATCTGGCTTCAGGCTGCTTTTCCCTTTGGATGTCTTCTGCATGATAACATAGATAGCAGAACTGGGGAATGCAGGGAACACACAGTGCTCAGGCTCACCTCACATGGTTGGAGCAGGCTACTGACAATTTGGACAGTGTTAACTTCTTTTTTCTTAAAATCTTGAGTAGAAGAGCAGTGAATGATTTTATGCAGTCACCCATCCCTTCCAAACAGAAGGGTCACATCTTGTCACTGTGACTTCTAAGCCCTGGGCAAGGAAATGTTAAGGCAGAAATGATATCAGGAAGAAGTGATGTGCTCCGTGATCAAGCCCTGAATGGAAAAGCCCTGCTCCTTTTGCTGTCTGAGTGGTCTCTCCCACCCAGTAGACCAACCTGTCTCTCTATTTCCTATTTCTTATTCTGGGAAGTTCAGGATAGTAAGAGCTCAAAATAAAGATTCCCTTCCTTAATCTGAAGCATGGTGGGACTTCCTTTTGCATGAGTCATCTGAATTCGGAATGTTTAACCTGTGGCACAAATAATTCCAATTTGAGCACATTAACTGCACTGGGTCAAGCTAACAGTTGTTTTTTGCATGGATCTTTTCAGAGTATTTTCTGCGGGTGTCTTTAGCAAGCAAATCATAGGATGCAGTTGTTGCTATAGCAATAAGCCTCCTTTAGTGAATGAGGTAGGGTAGCCCCCCTCAAACAGACCAACAGACTTCCAACAATTATCACTGCAATGTAGGTACCTGACACGGTTTACTTACCAAGGATGTGATAGGTATCGATAAACACTGAATTCTAGGAGCAAATGGACCCCCTGGGATTTATGTATTTCTGAAAACCCTTCTTTGTTTGAGGTTTGAGTCACCAGTGGATCTGCAATTTGCTGACTATAATTGCATTAATTATACTACCAAGTGATATTTTTTTCCAGTTGTGTATGATCTGAGTATGGGATATGTAATTTAGATGTGTGAGATGTGTTGTACCTTTATTTAGAAGCTCAGAGAAACACAGCGGCTTGGGCGGCCTCTGTGGTAGCTCTGCAAACAGTCTGGACCAACCAGGACAGTTGAAGTAACACAGCTAACCCCGGCCTTAATTCCCATGGAAAAGATTCAGTGAAATATCCGTGAAATATTGCATCCAGAAGAGAAAAATTAAAGTGCAAGCAAGGCTATAATAATAACTTTTTCCTAGTGTCAGCTTTGTTTATTGGTTCATAGAGCTATTGTGGCATGCAGTCTTCAGGGAATGAATGTTTTGGTTTTAAATATCTGTGGGCTGATAGCAGCAGATCAGCCAGGCAGGACTGTCTGCATACACAGTGTGAGGCCTTGAATCTGTGCTCCTCCTGCTCTGTGAGAAAATCCATCTGGTCCTAGTCCCTTTGAAGTCAGTGCAATGGTGGCTTGGGATTCTTTGGATTGGATTGGGTCCTGTGAATGGAATTTAAGGCTTGACCATTGAGACTTGCATCCAGACTTCCTCCCTGAGTCACTGGAGTGATTCTGAATTTATGCTGATATAAACAGGAGACTTAGCCCCTTCTTATCAACATTACCACATAATGAGGAATTACCAGCTTAATTCGCTTTACTGGTGGTACTCTTTCCTCTCATCTCTCCTCTCCCTTATGTTCACTCACAATAGACATGAAAAACAGATCCCTTCAGAAGGCATCATCTGATTTATGGTGATGATGAGCTAGTGGCTGTTGCAGAAACAGGATGAAAGAGAAAAGCAGTTGTGAAATTGCTGCTTTTTGTGGACTGCTTGCACTTGCCTATAAGTATTTATTATCCTAGACAGCAATCTAACTGATTCTCCTTGATGTACTCCAGCACTAATAAAGGAATTACAGCAATTTTAAATCAATTCAGTCAGCAAATGCTGTTGCGCTCCATAAGTCAATTATAGATATCACTTAAAAGAAACCAGATAACAGAAATCCAGACCTGTGTTTTCATCACTATGCAGGTAGCAAAATAAAATTACAGTAAGGGAAATACACATTAGAAAACTGGGGGTGTTTGAAGGGAGGGGATAGCATGAAAGGTGATGTTTCTGCTGCAAGGTTTTCTTCAGGCTTTGGAGCATTACTGATACTGCCATCTGCTTTGCTTTCCCATCCAGCTCCCAAGTGGCCTTCAGGCAGAAACATTGCATCACTTTGCTTTCTGGAACAGGTCTTGCTAAGAATTACCATGAAAGCATCCAGGAGCCATGTCTGGACCTCACGTTGAATTGAGAGATACTGCCTGAGGTTAATATGGGTTCACTCTTTGAGGCCAACAAAAAGCCAGAAACTGATAAATATAAAGCACATTCCACCATGTGAGGTAGATGCTTACTTCTGTAATGTTATGTTTCATTCCCTAGGCACTGAAGGTCCACATAATTTTCAGTTCCTTCTGTCACTATGCCCTACACAAAACTGGTTTGTTTCTTGTTGTTAAATCTCCTGGGAGCATTAAAAGGATTTCTATTATTGTGGCTGGAAACTGTGGCTGGCTTTTAATTCTTAAATTCCTTTTGCCTCTCTTTTACAGTGAAAAGCTTTGAAGGATTTCTGGGGGTCAGCTTGCATTTAATGCAAGGGGGTCCATAGAAATGAGAAACGGAGATAATTTGTCATTGTTCATGACTAGGAATTGAGTCCTGATCATTCAATAAAAGCATTATCTAAAACGGGGGATATATCAAGCAAATGCTAGCAAGAGATCTGTGCAAAATAAGCCTGAAAATGCTCTTCTTTTTTAGTTTTTCTTCTGCTTAGAAAGGCTCTTCCTTTTGCAAAATCCTACTTTATCTATAAAAATGTGGTTCTGATGCCTATTAGTTGTCACACCTCTAGGCAGGAAGAGTTTGAAGTTTCAAAGCAGATAATACCATGCCAACACTATGATAAACAGCCAAGCAACTATGCTTTATCTTTGGTGAAAGATAAGCTGGACTAAGGAGTGTGATTAACAGTTGTGTTCAATATCTATCTAATCAACTTGGAGAGCAGGTCACTGTGTTTCCTTGATATGATATTTGAGGTAAAGTTGCAAATTCAAGCAAGTTTGACCTCAACATAGTTGCTGTGCAACCAGTGAGCCTCTTCTGATTATTTTCTATGAAGGTTTGTAGGATAATGAAATGACTACAGAGGAGAAGATAGAACATAAAATATAATTGCCCCCCCCTGCCACAAGCTGGGCTATCACACAGGGTATGTCCTGCTCCCTGTCAGTCTCCGTGCACTGAACCAGGATGGATGAGCTGTAGCATGAACAATCTTGCAGAAGGAGAAGATGAAAGGGTGTTCCTGGGCTTTTTGGTTCCAATCAAATAAGATCTTCCTGCTTCTCAATCCAGAAAGCGTGTGCTCATGCACTTGACTTTTAAATATCAGTTCCAGGGCTTTTTTTTCCATTCAAAAAATGTACATGTGCATGCATGGAAGGGCAAGGAAGTGAAGCTGAAGAATCAAGTCCTCTGTGGTTACCGATCAGCTCAGATCCATCAGGCTCAGCACAGAGGCTCTGACACAGCCCGGAGTCTCTCTGGTGACAGCACCAGCTCTTAGTGAGGGGAGTGAGAAGGCACACCACAAGGAAAAGAAGCAACAAAGCATAAAAAGCCATGACATCAATCATAATTGCAGCAGTAAAACATTTTAGACCACTTCTAAGGAACCTTGTTCTGCTCTCCTTCCACTTCTAAGCTCCCTGTACCTACCAGACTGATAAAAACTCCAGCATCCTTCTGTTGCCTGTGACAAGGTACTATTGTTCAGCCAGCCTTGGGGCAGAATAAGCTGAGCTGCTGTCACATTGCATCCACTGCAGATTGGCTCCATTGTTTGTCACTGATGGAGATGTGTACAGCGGAGAGGAGAATTATTGTATATAAATGTTGCAATATACACGATTCCCACTTAGAATTGATTTTTCCCTTGTGAGATGTGCTGTCTCATTGAAAGAGAGAGAAACGTATCATTTTAAACCTGACTCACGTAAGAAGACTTAAATAGGGCGAAAAAAGAGCTGAAAAAGTGGAGGCATTATCTCAAGGGTGCTATTAATCATTTTCTTAGGAAAATGTAGTCTTGCTATGCACCTTACTGACCTCGTGAAACAAACCTTCCTGCATCTTCCCACTGTAATATTTACTACTGAGTCCCTCCAGCTCTTTTCCTCTGCATTCAACACCAGTTTGGCTTGTTTGTTGCAAGTGGCAGGTTGGAAAGAAGTGGAGGTTACCTCTGACAGAACTGTCAAATTAAATTTATCCTGATCCCTGCACCTTCTCCAGGGGACCCCATATTTATGGTAAAGCTCACACAGCTCATAAGCATTGGTTTTCAAAACCACTTCAACAGCAAACAATAAATATAAAATAATACACAATATAATATGCAATTGACTTATATGCCTCCCAGTCAATGCAGGCGTTATCTGGCATGCATAATTACACTGCAAGCAGCACATCTTTTACCTGGGAATGACATATTCTGATAAAAATAAATAATAATAATAATCCCCCCTAAGTATGCACCACTGGATGCCTTGTCTAAATCTGTCTATGAAGAATGAGTGTGAAATTAGCATTCGATTAGAAGTGAAGGAAATGCAGGATGTGAATGTAAAGCAAAGGACTATAGCAGTGTCTAAATATGAATGTGACATTTGTACGGCTGCATAAATAGTCTTGTGCAGCGCTGCTC
The DNA here is from genome assembly GCA_026283785.1 of Coracopsis vasa. Classification (NCBI taxonomy): domain Eukaryota; kingdom Metazoa; phylum Chordata; class Aves; order Psittaciformes; family Psittacidae; genus Coracopsis; species Coracopsis vasa. The sequence goes on from JANHGB010029400.1 coordinate 60,189, forward strand.
AGAGAGATCTGCCACAGGAACAACAGAGTGTGGTTTACCACAGGGTGGGAGAAATCTGGATTTAAGGTGTTTTTCTCAAGTGGAAGACCCGAACTTCACTTTTGTTCCCATCCTCTTTTCCCCGGGATCAGCAGGGACCTGGGAGCGCTGCAGCTTTTTCTGCCTGTCCTATTTATTTATTGTCACTGTACAAGATACATGACAAGTGGTTTTCTCTGAATTTTTCCCTTTCCATTTTTTATCCCAGATTTTACATAGAGTTCAGGCTGGAGCTTTCTGTACCTGCTGAGTGGTTTTACAATATTTGTCTTTGTATCTTTCTCTTCCTCCCCAAAACACTAAGTAATGAAGGTTCAGTATTGGTCATCCCTTTACCCACAGGTAGGCATCAGCAAAAGAGTATTTGGGCAGGCCACACAGTCAGTTCATGCCATTTAGGATCTGAAGGAAGCTTTCAACCGCTGTCAGCATTAGATGTACTGCAGCTTTGACCCTGTCAAACCTCTTGCTTCTTCCCAGGAGTTGCTGGTGTGCTCTGAGCACCCCTGCACCCATGTAGCCCCTTTCCTATGCACCAGGCTATGAGGGCCATTGCTAACATCTATTTCTTTCTTGTTTCTAACTTCATACTCTGAGCATTACTTTGGAAACAAGATGATGTGTCTGCTTTCCTGTTGGTTTTGACCATGAGAATTAAGAAAGATGGGACTTACATCTTTCTTCCTCCTGCCTGTCTCTATTCAAGACTGAGTGTATATTTTTGGGCAGATGTGTTTACTGCCAATAATGCTTAAACAAGAAGGCAAGGTATGCAGCTTGTCAGGGTAGGTGGCACTAAAGCTAAATACACAGGGTTTGCTTTGGGTGTGCCTGGTGCCACCCTCAGATCAATTTAGGATCTAAGAAAAATGCTCATTTTGGATAAGTGAAATTGTCGTTTGCCATCTTCCAGAGCTATCAAGAAAAGTTAGCATTTGTTACAGCCAACTTTGCCATCTACTTGACCTTAAATCCAAACATTTATGTACTGCTTCCCAAAATAAGCATCACTTAGGTTTGGGAGAATGCCTTAAGGGTGTGGAAGCCAAATTGTACCAGTCAGAAAGATGCTGTTTATAAAATGAGCTTTACGGGTAAATCTTCCCATCGCTGTTAACGTTTAACATATCCCCTTAAGCCTGCATGCTCTTTGAAGCAAGTTACCAGTTTAATTGGGACTTTTTAATAAAATTTAATGCTATTTTTTTAATGAAGAAAGATGAAAAGTTGCCTGGAGGCGAATCTTGAGCACAAGGTATTTAAAGAAATTATTCTTTGACAGTGTCGATCTCTGATCTCATTCTCCACCAATCATTTAATGAAATAACATTAGCATTTCACTTCATGTTATGTTCGCTTCTCCCCCCTGCACACAATTATATTTTTGTTTCTTATCCAAGGGAAAAATAAAGCACAACAAAGCTCTTAAACAACCACCTTGTGCTACTGAGTGACAATTAATACTGTCTCATTCTTGCAAATAGGGGGCACAGGTTTTTTCCAGACAATTAGGTAAACAGCTTTCCTTTGCATTTATTAATGCTGATCTGAAGTTTAACAGGCTTGCCTTTGCCAGTTACATAATTGCTGCAGACTTGGGCCTCTGCAGCCAGGCTCCAGATACAAAGCTGCCCTATCACTGTTCCCTGTATGTAATAGCCTAAAACTGGAGATGCTTTTCTGCTCCAGATATAGATAGTGAGTGTTCCCCCTTTAGATTAAAGAATTATTTGGGTCCTGCTGTCAGCCCTATGTTTGTCATTGAAAGGCTGGGCATCAATGCCTGATTCTGTGAATGGGAAGTAGAGGCATTAGTTTTTTCCTGCAATTCCCTTTAAAAGCCTCACGTCTCCATAACAGCCTATTAGGGAATGACTGTTGTATTATGAGCTAGAGAAGGGAAACATTTGTGGTGTCCTTTCCTTGGTGAATTACTGTCTCATTTCTTTCTTTCTCACTTCATTTGTTGTTATTTCTGGTCCAGTTTATTAAATGAAGTAATTATCCAGTTTTTGTGACACAGGTGTTGGATGGCAATGCATAGTGTTAGCAAATCCGTGCAATTTACTGCAGGTAGGATCAGGAGGAAGAAGAGGGATGTGCTATAGGAGCAATGGGTTGAAAGATAAATTCAGCTCACTAGCTTTACTATCAAAGGCAAGAATTTTCTATTTTTGGACCTGTATAGGAATAATTGTCTTTCTTTTTTTTTGACCAATTCATAGTGGTTATTCAATTTTCAATACATTAGACTCTTCACATATTTGTTAGTACTTTATCTCTGTTCTATTTCCCCTTCTCAGGAAAAAAAAAGCTAACGGCATGTAATTTTCCTACAACCTGGCTCAGCCATATTTTTCTCTATGACTTTCCCCCCTAAATTCAAGGCTCTGTTATTTTCTGTAACACTGTAATATGATCTTCATGGTTCTTGTAAGATTTAGGAGTTTAGTGTGGATTATATGAGAATTTCCTGAGCAATCTCTGGAGTTTTGTCTTACATTCAAATCACCATGCACATCCACAGGAAACAGAAAAGAAAGAAACAGGTCATGGTGTTCCTTCCCCCAGCAGACTAGTATAACTCCTCTAAATTCATTGGGAATAGTTATCCTTCAGCACAGAGGGAAATTAATACACATCCTTGGATCTAACCAGTGATGCTGAGATTCCTCATCTGTCTATGATCCTATTGATTTTAAGGTCAGGTTGCAGCACTAGGATGTAGCTTTGTGTTAATATGTTTGGTGACCTTTCTTAAAAAGGAGGCCCATTTTTAAAATATGGGGGGTTTATACACACAAACAGAAATATATATATATAAAAAAAATCCTATTTTTTATGCCCAAGAAGAAACATGTATCATTGCACCCCAGGAAGCAAAGCAACAGGCTCAAGCAGAGAGGGAGATTCCTATCTTCATTCAGATATAAGTTCTTCAGGATCCTTCCATCATTTGTGAGCTATCTGTACCAACTGTCCTGCATTCAACAGGTAGCTCAATAAACATCAAGCCAAGCCCTCTTCCAGTCTGCCAAATCTTTTCTCCCCACCAGGCCAGTTCCAAAAGACACTCTATACATCCATCCCAGCCTGCATGCATGCTTCAGAAAGGACTCTCCAGCTAAGTAAGAGTCAATTAACTAAGTGGGAAAACAAGCATAACTCACAAAACCACTCTTTTGCTTCCTAATGAGGATTCATAATAACTGTGCTAGATTTTTTCCCTTTTCTGTTTATTGAGACGTGATTTAATTGTCATGAACATCCAGAAGACCAAAACCAAAAGTCCCCTGAACTCAAACTGACAGAAAATTCTGGTGTTTTCAGGTACTCTGTAGTAATGATTCATTCATTTGCAGCTGGGATAATAATAGTCTAATACCTTGATCGTATTGCATTTTACATAATTTTACATAATTGTTCATAAGGGCTACAATTATTGTGACTGTGAAATACAAAAGTACAGGAAGAGAATGAAAAAGCCAATGCAAACGAATACATTTAGCTTGATTTTTCTTGTACTAATTACCACTGGGAAAACACGTATTTTAACCCAGCAATCTTTAAACATTTTTGTACTGCAATGCTGTCACAAGTGGAACTGTATAAAAAATACGGTTGTGGTGGTTTAACCCCAGCTGGCAACTCAGCAGCTCACTCACTGCCCCTGATGGCATGGGGGGGAGAATTAGAAGAGGGAAAGGGAGAAAACTCTTGGGTTGAGGTAAAGACAGTTTAATAGGTAAAGCAAAAGCTGCACATACAAACAAAACAAAACATTTCATTCACCACTTCCCATTGCAGGCAGATGTTCAGCCATCTCTAGAAAAGCAGGGATCCATCATGCATAATGGTTACACGGGAATACAAATGCCATCATGCTGAACATCCTCCCCTTCTTTCTTCTTCCCCCTGGTTTATAGGCTGAGCATGACATCCTATGGTATGGGATATCCCTTGGGTCAGTTGGGGTCATCTGTCTTGGCTGTCTCTTCCCAGCTCCTTGTGCACCTCCAGCCTCCTCGCTGGTGAGATGAGGAGCAGAAAAGGCCTTGACTCTATGTAAGCACTGCTCAGCAGTAAGGAAAACATCTCTGCATTGTCAACATTGTTTTCAGCATGAATCTAAAACACAGCCCCATAGTAGCTACCGTGAAGAAAATTAACTCTATCCCACCCAGCACAGCAGTGATTGTCATCCCAAATGCCAAATTACTGGGTGTTGTTAAGTGCGTTCACAGGGATGTGAAGGTATTCTGGCTTTCTGAAATACTTCTATCAAAGACCGTGGTTGCTAGTGGTTTAAAGTACAGACCATGCTCACCTGTTTGGTTTTAAATGTGTTATTGTTTCTGCTCTCTGCCGTACTAAACAGCATTCTGGCTGTCAGTGTCATGAGGAGTATGCTGGGTTTGTGTTATTTTTACCATTTCCCCATTGCTCTAATTGCTCCCCAGTGCTCCTGAGGAAAAGCAATGCTCAGCTGCAGGAAAGAAAGCAAAAACTTCTCATTTGAAACACAGAAACAGGCCTGAGGAAGGAGAAGCTGGGACAACCATTCACTTTGGTAGAAGCAAATATCCATGTAAAAAATCATCTCCATCTGCTGGGCAGGACAGGATGCAGATTTCTGTATCCCACCTAAATTTGTTCCTGAGGTTTCAGGGAAACATCATTTTCACTGTGCATCATTTTCACTGTGAGTTCATGACCTGGAGGAGATTAGATGCTGTGGGCACTGATTTGCTGTCTTCGTGGGGAAAGATTTTCATAAGGATTTAGTCAGGCTTTTCGTTACATTTCTGTTCTTCATTGGCTCTTGCAGTAATGGGAGGGGAGAAGAATAATAAGCCACAACTGCCAGAACAAAAAGTCCACCATGGGAACTGAGTCTGTGGGGGGGGTTTGAGCAAGGATCTCATTTTCAGAACAATATCTTGGCTTTAAAATCCTTCAGGATGGATTAAAACAAAATTTCTCAGAGACCAGTATCTCCAGGAGTCCAGGTGACCATCAAAGCAAAGGCTTCGTGGTGGCACTTCTCAAATCACTGTGTTATCTTGAAGTTAAGCGATCTCCTATTTTCCAGTTTTCCCATCCCTCAAAGGCAAACAGTAATGCGCTGCCAGCGCAGCACTTGGCCTTCTCAGGACCAATCTGCTGTTCTGGCAGATCAGAAATAGATTTCTGTGCCCCTCTTATGTCAGTCTTCAATCTCTGGAGACTGACCTGCACGAGTTTAAATTAGCCTGTTCAGACAGTGTGTGAAAATCAACGTAGTCAGCTTGTGTGTAATGGCCATTGTGCTCAGTGCCACCTCCTGCAGCGCTCGAGGGTCCCACAGTCTGGCTAGATCTGCAGGCTGCTGTTAGTGAGGGCTCATGTCTGCAGGTCTCCTTGTGGGATAGGTGTAGGAGGGTCAGGCTCAGAGGAGACCTGGATATTCCCAAGGAAGACATTGACAGGGAGATCTGCATTCAGCCTCCCTCTGTGATTTATTCTTCATCTCTCCCATCCACATGATGATTGCTGACACACGATGCTTTCCATTTGACTGACAGATGCATTTCTCTGTACCAAAGTTCTTCACGCTCTGTCAGATGGTAGTTAAGGAAGGAGTGGGACTCCATCATCCCTGTCTAGTGTGGGACACTCTGTGTTGTGTCCCCTGTGCGTATGCTGACTGTGAGTAGGGTCACAAAACACAAGGTATGCTTCTGAGCAATTCTCTGTGGTGCAAGGGGTTGGCAAACTACAATACTAGGTCAGGTCTTGAAGACAGCATAACTGCATTCACTGCATGTCACCAAAGCATTCAGTTCATCCCTCTGCAGGATCAGCACTTGTTTTATTCAGTAAGACTGCTCCTTTAACCTACCAAAATGACAGGAAGCAACCAGAGTGAGCAAAGCACCTGATGCCCCATTTAAAAATGCTACACAATTTAGGTTGTTAATTTGATCCTGTGGTCTGCAGCACTTGTTGGCTGTCCCTGTGTCCTGCGCATGAGAACATCCTGCTCATGAGTGAGCACCCACCTTTCCCCACCTCATGAGCCCAGCCTACCCTGCGGGACTATATATAGGGCAGGTTGACACAACAGACTTGATGGGGCTGCAGGTTTCCCTATTAGCAGCATGTGTAGCTGGCACTACTGTGTTGTACTCCTTAGTTACACGTAAAGTTCTTCTGAAGCAAAAGAGACAAAAGCAATATTCTTTGTTGTCATTCTCGGTTATTTCAAAATTGCTACCCACAGCAGAGCATCATCAGTCATTAGAGTCACATATAGGAGCATTATATTCACTTTGCGGTCTCACAGCTCCATCGCCAAGGACATCACAGTCACAATGAGACATAATCAGTGCGCTTCTGCCAATTTCAAGACATTGTAATTTAGCAAAAATTTCCCGCGTTCAGAGTCCTCTGAAGTTGGAGGAGCTGCTCTGAATTTCTCTGCGGTCCTTTTATCAAGATCAATGTGAATGGCATGGAGGGAGAAATAAGGCGTGAGGACCCTCTTTAGCATGCCACCGCTACGCCTATGAACTGCAGGGCACGTGTGCTGCATGGTATCAGTTGTGACCGACACAACAAGGGACAGCAGGAGGGAGCTGGGGAAAAGCCTCAACCTTGAGTGACCTTGCTGTTGGGAATTTTTAACTTACTCTCCTCCTTATTGCAACTGTGATAAAAAGATGCTGCACAAAAATGCTCTTTTATGTAGAAGATTCAGGGAAAAGCTTCAAACGATGCAGATGTGAGACAGCTGATCTGGTCCCTCAGGTTTTTCCAGATGGCATTTAGCTGGTCTGATCCTTATTCCTGATTGGTGACAGCTTGATGGGTGACATCAGGCACATCACACCCCTTTTTGCCTCATTTTTCTCATGCACATTGTATTTACCCAGTTCTTGGTGAGCTAAAGTTGGGTTTAAATTCTCTGTTAAGAGCTGGGTGGCATTTGACCACTAACTGCATACTGGAATTTCATACAGTATAAACTGTATCATACAGCAACGTTTTATAACGTGCAACCATTTAAAAGCTATTCTTTACTCTGAAAAGGAAATCTGCTGACACTGGAGCTCAGGAAATTCTCTGTCCTGTCTAAAAGAGAGTAACAAACGTGAATTTTCACAATCTGGAATTGGGGCTGTTTCTGAAGTCTTCTCTTTCTTCTCAGGAGAGAAAAGATGCCCACTCCAACCAAAACACTGCTTCCAGTGGTCTCCTTCCAGCCAGGCCAGGTTGGGTCATTATCATTTTTGATTACCGGTACTTTGACTTTATTTACCCCATGTGAAATGTTTATGAGCACTTGGCCAAGCATTTAATGTATGCAACTTGCTTTGGGGTCTTTTGCATACTTGAGCATGAAAGGATATAAACATAAATGCAGACAGATTTATTGCAGTCTAATTTAATAAAAATGTTAGCAAATAAATGCATGTTTGACAGGGGAATAAATATCAAATAGGAGCGAAGCAGACAGTGGAATAGCTTGTAAGAAATTAACAGAAAACGTTTTGGTTTGACAGCAGCTATAAACCCAAATTGTACTTTGGAGACTTGGGGAGTGATTTAGCAGAGGTGCGCTTCCAGGGCATGCAGAATCAGCTTGCATGAGCAGAGTGCAGGGAGGTGGGTTCAGGATGAGACCACATGGGTACAGAAGGGAATGGTTTGTGATCTGTCGCTTCTATTTGTAAACTGACATTTAATGTAAGGGGACCAAGATGCTGCCTTGATTAGTTTTCCGAAGCAGGGCTGCGAGTTGTGCCTGCGCGTTGCTTAGCAGCAGCATGCCATCCCTGGTCCAGGGCTGGCCAGCTTGCTCCTTCTGCCTGGTGCTTGGGCTTGTTTGGCTGCTGTAACTCCAGCTTCATGTATTTATGCTTCGAGGGAGAAGCAGGGAAAAGATGTAATCTGTGTTTTGCACCTAGACTGGCTGGGTGTTAGTTTATGGAGTGATTTGGCCAGGGTGAAATAAGAAGCAGCAGCTGAATCGATTCTTTTGCTACCCCACATGCTTGCATCACTTGCATTTTAAATGCTTCCCCCTCCATGCCCCTTCCTTGTGTCTGCCTGTGCTTCCCTGAATGCCTCTCAGGACTTCTGCCAAGACACACATTGGATGTCCTGCTCCTCTCAGCCCCACAGCTGAGTAATTTCACCAGCTACAGAGCTTTGAGTTAAGCCTTATCTGGAGGGAGCCTGAAGTGTTTAACTGTGGGCCCCATTTCCATGTCAGACAGGCTTAAAGAAGGCTGCACTAGGAGAATTTGAGGGCTCCTGTGGATATCAGAGAGCAGATCCATAGCACAGCAGCTGACTGTGATGCTAATGGACTCTTCTGGTGCTCTCCATTGATTTCATTGAAAGCAAGAGTGTTAGGATGCTGTTGTTAGAGAAAGCACACAGCATTTTTTTCTGTAGCTGTGAAATAGCTCCTCAGGTGTCTTGCAATATTTGTTTTTGCCTTTTTTTTTTCCACTGGTATTCCCTCTTCCCTTCATCTTTTGGGCTTCAGTTTCTCACAAAGTCCCCAGGCAATTACTGAGGCTGTGGTTGCCACAAGCACTGTTCTCTTCTTTTTATTGCAGAAATGCACTCAAATCCTGGGAGAGATTTTGTTTTAACGGCCCAGTCAATATATGATGCTTATTCTACCTCAAGCATTGCAAAGATGATTTTGAAACATACTTGTTCATCTTAATACTCCTGCTAAGTTTCTGAAATGATCAATATATCCTATGTATTTCTTACCCTTTCAGCACAAATCCAATATCACACTTTCACTGTAGGCATAGAATCATCACTCACTGTACTGGGGACTGTATCTCAATATGTGTACACAGAAATTCAAGGTAACCAGTTTGCAGAGGGGTAAAATTGCAGTGGCTAATGGGAAGAAGCATGCAGGAACAGAGTTTGCCTTACCATAAGTGGAATAAAAGCTTAAAGTTTTCCATACCTCAAGTAGTGGGGAGAGTGTGTGTGTGTGGAGTGTAAACTTTTGGTCCTAAAGTTCTGGAAGAATTGATGTGTGAAATTGCAAATCTGGTAGTAAGAGTTTTTAATAAATCTATCAACTCAAGGGTGGCACTGTGTGACTGAAGAATAGCAAACACAGTGTCTGTATTCAAGAAAGGAAGAGAAATAGGGAGAGCAGTGTGAACAGGTCTGTTAGTCTGACATCAGCTCTACAGAATCAACATTTGTGGACAAATTTTTTGTGGCCAGTGTTGTGATGATTTGTGAGAAGGACAAAGTCTACATCAGGAAAAGTATGGGCTGTATAGATAAGGAGCTGTTACCATCCTTGCTTGATATAGCCATTTGTGGAATATCTATGCTCAAAACCTGTGAGTTAAAACAGGGACAGATGCAGATGGGGGGTGTTACAGAGATCAGTAGAACAGAGAGCCTGATTTACAAAAGAAAGCTAAAGGAGCATGGCTCGTTGATGACAGCAAAATGAAGGCTTAGCAGGGTTATGATTACTGCCTGTAAAAACATTAGGGAAGAAAAAGGACTATTTGCACTGGAGAACAATGTTATCACAAGAACAAAGGGACATGAATAAACTCACACTGGAAATCACAAGGAGTTTTCTAGCTGTTAGGACAGGGGGGCTGGAACAGCTTTTTGGTAGGAATGTCAACAAACAAAACCCCAACTACTTTTAAGCCACAGTAAGCTTAGAGAGAGATCATACCATGCAGTGCATATCATGGCAGGGACTGCACTTGGTGACCCCAGGGATGACTTCCAGTCTGTGTAAAGATGCGGGAACTCCATTTCAAAGTCCTCATTAAACTTTCTGTGTATTTCTTTTCCTTTATCTTCCTTTAAAAAAGGATTATCCTGTAATAAACAAGGTGGTGCCATCTGCCAGAGTCTCTGGCACAGAAGGGAGGAATTGCTGTTTCATGTTAGTTAGCTGTATTGAGGAGTGGGAGAGGGGGGATTTGAGGCAGGGAGAAAGGATTTGTTGGGGGAGGGCAGGATTTGGGGCTGTTTCCATCTGGCACTGGTGCTGATTGAAGGTGAGAGCTGATCTCTTGATATTCTGTGAGAAATGATGGGTAAGGCAGATGTAAGTTGTGAAGTGCCTTGAAAATACAGACCAAGCAGCTTAGGTTTGATGTGGCCACTGAAGGGAGGTGAGAGGAGAGCTATGTAGAAAGGAAGGGCATAGTCTGAAGTGAAGCTAGAAAAATTGTCTTTACAGTGGCGTTCTCAAATGATACAAGGAGGGCAAAATGGCAGTTTTCTATATTTGAGAAGAGAAAATTAGAGTTGATCTGTGCTATAAGATGGTGAGAGCCTAGGTGAGGCATTTACCTGTGCAGGGAGAATGATGGCCCTGTTTCAGCAGAGGGAACTGGTGTGATGATACATTGATCTAGTGAGAGCATGCAGGGCAGATCAAAAATGATGCCTAAGTTCCAAAGCTGGGAGCAACTGAAGTATTTCTCCAAGGCACTGGTCTGCTTCCAGCACTGACTGTGTTGCTTCTCTTCAAATGGAGCAGATTAGCAGAAAAACCGAGCTTTTAAATTATTTGAAGTATGGCTGGTGCAGGCTCAGTTCCATCCCTCTGGGAGAAGAAGGTCTCCAGGAGGGTGGGCTTCTTCCTGGGAATGTGCTACTGGACCCTGTCTTCCACCACTGGAAAGGGGGAGCTGGGTCCTGAATAACCATGTTGAGACTGGTGTAAAATTCATGAGGCATTAAGAAAAGGTCAAAAGAAAAGTGTGGAATCTGAGTTTATTTGTCTTTTAATTTGGGTCCCTGGGGAGTTAAGTTTTCAGGTGCTTCTCTCCAGCCACAAGGGTCAGAGATGTCTTTCAGTGAAAGCTGAGAGCCCTGAATAATTGCTCAAAAAGCAGTTCTTCAACAGATGTTTGCAAGTCTCCTCAAATGAAAAGTAGTCACAGGTCTGATGGTCAAAAGTACACATAACACATTTTCATGCTCAGCATGGTGATGATGGAGTTTTAAGACATCAACGCAGACTCCTCTTGTCTTCCTTGGTCAGGACTGTAAGATTTGGCTTTTGTAGAGTAGTTGCTAGGACAATGCTTCTTGATAGTTACCCGCATCCTGTTGTCCTTCTAGTGTTTCTCCTTTATTTAGAGTTTGTCTATAATGCTGTTGATCCATAATTAAGGTTATGATAAAGTGGATGATTCAAATGGCACCGAAAGCTTTGTGCAGATAGGCTCAGTCAGGCCTTCATTAGCTTAGCTTAAATCACTTGAGGCTACTTTGATTCTGAGCAAGTTCACAGAGGATTTTTGGATTAGTTTTCCCACGTATCTCCATCCAGGCAAGCCCTAAGAAATCATCAGCATACACAGCATGCCTTTAGGAAATGAGTTCTTCTATACTTCTAGACAGCTGAAAGACTATGGGCATGAGCTGGCAAAAGGGGGTGACATGAGGGCGGCAATGGGGAACCATAGACTTCCCCCCTCCTTCAGAGGAGTCCCCTTCTGAGCTGGCAGAGGCTCAGACTGAAAAAAAAGAAGGTAAATGAAAACCTCTCGAATGTGACCTGTGACAAAAGATATCAACTTCACTTTCTGAGCCTCAAACATCCGCTTGTGTTGCTGTTTGATAATCCAGGTATTGATCCTTTTCTCAGTTTCCCCAGGTGTAAAATGGGGTAAAAGATATTGGTCTCTTTTGGAAAGTGTTTTGATACCAGGCGCTAGGGAAATTCTAAGAGTTTATTATCACCATCTTATTAATGCTACCGCTGTTATCATTCTGTGGTTTGCTTTACTGGAGTAATGACCCATTAATATTATTTTGTTGACTATACAGATGATCTTTCAGAGCAGCAGTGAAATGTGCCATTAAAAGCCCCAGACAACTTACTGTCCTAATTTATAAGCAGATGAAACCAGTAACAAATAGGAGAATAAAATGAAGTAATGGTCGAGCAAGTTTTTACATAAAGAGCTATAATCTCAGCTTGCTGTCTTGCCAGCCGTCAGTACCTCTGCATGCACCAAGACATACATCTGCAGATGAGAAAGTGGCTTCTGTTTCCATTGTTGTGCATCCACTGCTTTTGCAACCATTCCGTCTGTGTTAAAAACAATAATCCCCTGAACAAGTCCCCTGTTCATTCATCCTGCTGAGAAGTTTGCCAGCTGATTATGTGCAGGTTTTCCATGTGGTGCAGCTTTGCTGGAGCTACTATAACTCCTGAGCTTGCTTCCTAAGGACTCTGAGGAGCTAGCACAGCTCTTGTCTTCTAGGTTGTTACATGCAACACTGAGTATGTTTTAAGAGTGATGTCAAAATAGCTAATACAGATGCTGTGTTTCTGATTTAAAAAACCCTGTGATATACTTTACCTCCCAGTAGGGAGAGTTTGATAGTAACCCTTCCTGCCCAGACACTGCTGAATGTTTCATTAGCTGAGCAATGCAGAGACTGCAGAGGTGATGGGGGGTCTGTGATCTGAAACAACATTTATTCTGCCTCAGCACAAAAGATCAGCCAAAAGCCTTTGCCCAAAAAAGCTCAACCAAAAAAACCCTAACCCAAACAAAGTGCTAATTACTGAAATCTGAAAGAAAGAATATACTGTTTATTGAACACATTGTCTTTTTGTATTTATATATAAACTATATAAATACACCAATAAAAAGAATAGCACAATTCAAGTTATCATAATTCCTTGGCTTTCATGTGCTTTCCTCAGTGATGAGGCAGAGGCACAGCAATTAATGATTATCTCTTGCCACACCTGAAACAGAAAGGGATACATAAAATAGACCATCCTGTAATGAGCTCCTTGGAAAAAGGAGGAATTTCAAAAGGTAAATGCCCAGTGGAAATTTCTCTTTGATTTTTGTTACGCTAACTTTAACAGCCACCCAGTTTCCAGTTCCAGGAACCTGAGGCCCCACTGTCCTGTGTGGTACCTGGTGCTCTGCAAGAAGGATGGGTTAAGTTTCTAGCTGCACGATGTGATTTTCTTCTTTCTCTCTTTTTTGTTTGTGAACTTCAGAAGTCCAGGAGAGAACGTGCTGCTTTGCATTCCATGTTCCCTGCTGACTTCATTCCCCTGATCAAAGAGAAAATAAGTAGGCCTGGTTTGTTTAATAGAGAGGGTCTTACACAGTCACGCCTCTTTGTTTGCCGACATAATTGAGGAGAAGAGGGCTTTGGGAATAGTGCTTCTTAATTGCTCTCACAGATGCTCAAGGCACTCGGTGGAGGGTCGGGCTAATTTGGGCCTCTTGTGGAATTTATAAAACCCTTGGTAACAGCGGAGTTAAAAAAAACCCAACCTCAAACCCAAACCACCCAAGCCTTTATATAACCAGCAAAGTAACCTTCACCTCAGCATCGGCTTTGCTCTGCATAAAACTTCCTCACAGTGAACTGGGGAAATAGCATGGCAGACGCATTGCTGCCCCCTCCCCACAGATCTCTGGTGGGCACAGAGAAAGAAGGGGTGAAATTGAGCATTTGGGTATAACTTCTCATCTATTAAAATGTTCAGGCTTTTAATAAAGTGTATGTATGGCAGGAAGAGCTTCCTTCCAAATGAGTGCCAGAGTGCAGAAATCACGGTTTCTCAAAGGAAGGCCAGGCTGTAACCCTCTTGATTTTAAATCAAAGGCTGCCTGTGACTCCTCAATCCTTCACAGTCCAGAAGAAGTCAGCAGAGCTGCTAATTAGAGCACTGGTTGCAGTTTCTTTTTTGGTTTGAAACCCTGAAATGAAGGGCAGGTCTGTTCTGTGCGTTGTGACAATGAAGAGACCTCAGATTCCTGGCTAAGGCTTTTAGATGAAAGAAATGGAGAAGGGCTTCCCAGGGACAGACTCCCCTGGCCATGGAACGATGAGCCTTCACCAACTAAGGCTGAGTGCAGCATTGTTCTTACCCTGTGGGACTGCAGGCTAGAGCCCGGGAAATGGACTCTAATTTTAATGATGCTATTAGTGAATTCTGGGATTGAACCTCTCCCTCTTTTAAAATCAGGTTTTAGTTCTGTGAAGTTATTCTGTTTTCCACTATTTAATGGGTAGAATTCAAACATAGTATTAATAAGTATTCCTATACCCAGGAGGGAGAAGGAGATATTTTATGGGACACTGGGAACAAAAGCCTCATTCTTTTCTGGTTATATTCAATACTGTTTCTTTTGTTTACAAGACTGTCTTACTCCATCAGAAGTATGGCAAATTGTCTCCTAAAGGTAGCAATGAATTCACTAGACATACACTTAAACCTTGACAATTACTGCCTTTTGTTATATATTTTTTAAAGCCTTGAATAGCATTAATCACACAGCTGAGGAAAAGCATTTGACCTTCTCTGTATCAATCTTAGAAAGATCTCGTGTATTATGAAGCTGTCTGCCAAAAGAGAACTGCAAATGGCTGAGCAACTCAACATGTCCCCGTGGTAAAAATGAGAGTTAGAGAGACAAGCCAACAGGAGCCCTGATTTAGCTGGGTACAAGCAGACACCTAAAATTAAATATGTTGTTTCTGTGAGACTGCTCACAGCTTGATTCTCTGTGCTTGCTTTTGGACCCCACGAAGATAAAACACTTGCAAGCAAATGCATGAACATATCCTTCTCTCAGCCTTGTCTTCTTCTGAAGCTGTTTCAAAGCTTGTCTTTCCTAGAAGTACATCACAAATATCTTGGCCAGACAGCAGAAGACAGTCACAGTGCAAGACTGGTTAAGAATTACATGTTGCTTCCTATTTTTGTCACTAACTCTGTGCCCTAAACCCACTTCTGGGGTTGCTGCTTGGTGAAAACTCTATAGGCTGGGGACTACCATTGTGTAGTCATTTATTTTACTAAAGGAAAAAAGAAGACAGCACTGATGTTTAACATCTGGCACATCCTTAAATGCCTTTCTGCAGCAGATTGAAAAGCCTGACCAGTATTCAAATTATAATAGGAAACTATTGTAGTTCAAACTTAAAGGAAACAGTTGGCTTTTTGAAACTTCATATTGCTAGAACTTATTAAACATACGGCTTCAAAAAGAGAATAAAATGGAAGGGTGGAAGGGATATTTTTTCCCTGACTTTCTCCTTTATTTTGCTAGAAATCACAGCTGAGAATGAACAGTGGCTCTCCTCAAATGTGAAAGGATGAGAGGCAGTTTAATGAAGCGAATTTTCTCCCAGATTTTTGCATGTATGCCAGCAATAGGAAAGAGTTAACAAAACAATAATGGGACGACTTCTCTGTTGTGTCTTTGTCCTTCATGCTTTAAAAGCCCTGATACAGTTAAAAAGTATTTTCGCATTAAAAAAAGGCTGCTAAGAAACCCCAAACAAACCAGCCAAACAAAAAACCAGATTCAGGCTTTGTTTTTTTGACAACAGTGCAGAAGTCTCCCTTTTTCTATTTTGGAAGCTTTCCAAAAGCTTTTTAAAATAGGCCTTCAAAATGGACTTTACTTTCACAGATATTTTTGCTGCATTACAGTAATTGGGGAGCAGGGAACCAACATTCAGTGTGGCTGCTTCTCTTCAGTTGCCCAGCAGTCTGTTTTCGCCTTGGTGTTGTAGAGCATCGTTATTGATGATCTAGAAGAAGATATCAAAATACTAATGACAAAAATTAGAGATGACAGAAAACTGAGCAGATTAGTAACTAATAAATCACTTCTTCAGAGTGATCTGGATCCAGTGAGCAACGAGACTCATTTGAACAACACAGAAAATGTAAGGTCCAGGAACGAAGAAAATAGGTCGTGCTTACTGGCTGAGGTGACTGTATCTTTGAAATCATAAACACCTCAATGTCACCTGACTGCAGTGGCTGAGAAATTAAATAGGAACCTTGAGTTTGTGAAGTGGGGAAGAAGGAGTTCATCAGTTATTACCATTACATAAAGAAATAAAGACAAAGCATTTTTGTGGTGCTATGTGACAAATTCAGAAATGCTTCTGAAAAAAACAAATGAATTACAGAAATGGTTTGGGTTCTAGAAGTTCTGGCCTATAGGCTAAAAGTGGTTCCATCTCATTAGCTTCTCCAAGAAGGGAGAAGCTTCTCCCTTCTCATTAGTTGGGAGGGATTTTACAAGTACTAACACTGAGGAAGGCTTCTGGCAGCAGAGGACCAGAGGATGTCATGGGCACGTGGTCAAAAGTGCATCTGCCCAATGTTCACGGCTGCTCTGGAGCTGATGGAGCAAACGGCAGAACCACACCACGTGCAGGAGAGAGTGGCCAAACTCTGTGTCCTCTGGGGATGGGATGAGGGTAATGAATGATTCATCATTAAACAGAATTAAAGCTCCAATAGTGTGGTTTTAATATATAGCCAGAAACCTAGCAAACAGATACAGCCAAGCACTGACAATCTCTCTCTTCCCCTGATGTTCCCCCAGAGAAGCACGGACCATTTGTGGTGCAGTGGTTACTACTTGAGCAATCCAATGATGAATCTGGCTTTTACAAGTAAGTCTTGTGTCTAGTTGTAGCAAGAGATGTATCAGAGATAGCATGAGGGGGGATAGAAGACTCTACCACTTAGAATAAATTATTTAGGACAGAAGTTTAGTGTTAATGTGTTTGTAAAGAGTCTAGTGAGTGTCTGGGTAGTCCCTGGGCAGAGTAATAATTGCACTTTTCTGTTTCATGTTTATAATCTAAAACAGCTAGCCCTTGAGTAAATGTAAACTGCATTTCCATCATATTTCCATTTGGGTTATATTTCACACACCTGCAGTCTCAAAAGCACATAATTGCAAAACCACACTCAGACAGGGACTGAATAAACACTGTTGCTGATTCTTAATGAGCCATTAATCAGATGTTTAACTACAGGTAATTCCCTTGAGTCCTGGTGTCCCAAGAAAAATCTGTATTCCCTCTAAGTCATAAGATGACTTATGAACAGGAAATTGCGAGCTGCAGACTGAATGAACAAGACGCGCTTCCCGTGGAAGCTTCTGATGGTGAAGGGTAAAATGTTCTAATTTCATTTGGGAGTTTATGTCTCACTGCCATCAGCCATAGGCTCCAAGGTCAGATAAGGACTTTGTAGGAGCTAAAGACACTTGTTTCAGTTGTTGAAGGGTTCACTTTGACAAAAGCTCGGAAGATGCTCTAGCGGCCTCCCTTCAGTTGGTGTTATCTGCTCTTCATGGACAGGAGCAAGAGTGCGATTCTTCACACAGTGTGAAGTCCTCCTCTGGAATCCACTATCAAAGGAGGGTGTGTACTCCAGCTGCATTTTAACAAGGAACGGATAATTTTATGGCCACTGCTATTTATAGCTTTGCATGGAAAATTAAGGATAATAAAATCATGCATTTCAAAGTGCACGACAAACTCTGCAGGGGCTAGGAAGGAAATTTCTTCCATCAGCAATGTTGTATTGTTGCTTGGCTAGGCTGAAATGGACGTTTCTTTCATGAGAAAAATGGCAATTTAAAGATTTTGTTTAATTCCAAATAAGGCCTGTGCTATATTTTGACGCTGAGACGATGTGTTGGAAAAGTCTTTGTTCAGAAGCACTGCAGTCATCGACTAGAACAGATCAACGTGTTTGAGGTTTAGAAAGAGAAAGGTTTTCCCAATTTCTGAACCTGTGTCAAAATATGGCTGGTTTCATTCCCAATTTTGCTGGCACTAAAATGTCACATTGCGCTAAGGCGGCTTGGTGAGTTACTGATGCTCATGACAGATCTGCTGTAAACAGCATTTCATAAAGGACACAATGGTTTTAAGAGCTTATCCTTTTTGTAAAACAGCCACACATTTTCATATTGGCCAGCCAGTGAATGTAGTTGGTTTTACTCTGAAGAGCATGCACATGGAGATGAAGCCAACCTACACACGTTAGATATTAGAAGAACTCCAGGTTATTAACTATGGAGAACAACAGGTTTCAGACAATCTCTCCATCTGTTTCTCCCTCCTGTGCCAGAGACACAGTGTAGCAGACCGTATCTTCACAGACATTCTCCAGGTGGAAAATGTGCATACAAAGAGCATGTGCATCAGCTCCTATATCTCTTTCCCTAAGTATAAGCTCCTTCCATCACAGCTGAAGGAGCCATACCCCCAAACAGCAGACATCCATAAAGCTGACAGTCTCATTCATGCTTTTACTCCCTAGTTGTTATTTCCTCAAAGGATGCTCAGTTTAGCAGAGTAGTTATTATAATCACTTATTAATTAAATATTCATTGACGTTCCATGCCTGCCTGAATTTTGGAGTGGAAGAGGCACTACTGATTCCAGACTTGCTTCAGTAGATAGAAGAGTGGGCAAAACCCACTCTGGGTTGGGCTGTTCAGTAAGATCTGCATGGCCATTTCATGGGCAAACAGGGGTGAGGTGCTCTGGAAAAAGCTAATGAGTACCCTGTAAAAGTCTTGTTAGGCTTCTCTCAATGAAAACAGCAGTAGTCATACAAATGGGAGGATATTATTGCTGGCTTTACCTGCCAAAAAAGAGCTTTTTCTTTTATGTATTCACAAAACTTGAGATTCACTATGGTTTGTCTTGATTATTTCTGTCTGGGAAGGAAAAAAAGAAAATGTTTTGAATCTAATAAATAATCCTCTGGAATATGTATAAAAGATACATAAATGCCAGCATCTCCTCTGAAGATATATTTCAGGGTGTTAAAATCAACATATGCACACTGGGTGACTGCTTGGGAATATTCTTCCTAAACTAAAAACCAGCCAGGCAGGGCATCAGCATGCTATGCAAATGGTTGAAGAGCAGTGATCTGCCTTCATTGCAGGCTTAATTTATGAACTCGATTGATTAGATATTTTTATTGACTAAAATACTGCATATCCTATTTCTTCCTGTGTCAATAGCTGTGTCCAAGGAGAAGGCAAAAAAAAACAAGGACAGATGACCCAAAGCCTAGCACCACTTTGCATGTGCAAATTGAGTACTTGCAGATATCAATTTGAAACTGATACCTCTTGCTGCTTTGTACCCAGTAGCAGTTGACCCTGGAAGAGACGAGACCAAAGGGAACATTGCAGTTGAGAATGAAACCCTTTCCTAGGGTATCAGAAAGCATGGCATTGCTCTCTGCCACATGGCAGGTCAGCCATGGAAGATGCTCCCAGTCCACTCTCCCGCTGCCTCCCTCATCATCACCATTCCCGATACCCCAAATATCGTCATTCCCAATACCCCTTGTATTACCATTGCCTCCCCATGTAACTCTGCAGTCCCATAAAAAAGATCCTTTTCTTGGAGACTCTGATTGCACATAATTATATTTTTCCTATTCTAAATTGCAGGTTAGGGACTCCACCAGCTAATGCACCTAAGAATTGAGGATAATGATCTAAATTCTAATATCAAATTACAGGCAAGTGATAAGACCTAAAACCACCTTAATGTGTAATAAGTTTAATGTTTAACACATACCAAGAAATACACTTAGCACCGTTAGATCAAACATAATAAAATTAAGCTATGGACTACTGAAATCATAGCAATTCAGCATCTTGTCATTGCAACGCAGAAGAAGAGAAATTGGTATTTTAGCCCTGATTTTCAAAGCCTCTCCAAAGCTGTGTCTATCATTATTGAGGCTTTTTGCCTGCATGCTTTTTTTGGACATCTATTTATTTTTTCTCCCAAAACACAGATGTTTGCCCTGTATTGTATTCATATGAACAGACCAGCCAGAGAAGCATTCAGCTGCTTTGTGCATGCAAGTACAATCATTTTGCTTATAAGGAAAGGAAAAAACACCCCAAAACTGAGGAAAATGTGAGCTGAAGTACTCACAAAACCCAAGAAAAGAATATGTGTAAACATGCATTCAGTGATAGACGCCTGATCGCTGAGATTTTGGCCCTTCAGCATAAGATTGATGTGGAGCAGTTTCAGTTTTGACACTCTGACTCATCGGAGTCATCTTTGCAAGGAGGGGAAGCTGGTGTCTGGCTCAGCAGGCAGCAAAGTAAAGCAGCAGAGACTTGAGGATGTCTGGTATGTCTTCCTCACACTATTGGCATTTGGGTTTTCCATGCATAAGACTTTATTGGTCATATGTTGCCTTTTCCCTCAGATGCCTCTGTGCCGCATTTGCTCTTTTTGAACCTTTTCGAGTCCAGCTCCAAATAATACTCGTTTGGCTTTAATGTCAGGGGTGTTTTGAGAGGTGCAGGGATCCCTCAAATACTTGAGGAATACTCATGAAGAGGAACAGATGATAGCATAGGCTGCTGCACACACACAGCAGGGTGAAGCAGGACAAAACTTGGGGCTACGTGTAGCATGGGGATTTAAGAAGCAGAGCTTAATTTTGAACTAATTATAAAATAATGGAATTTGATTTTCTGTGCTCCTAATTCTGCTCAAGTGAACAATAGAATCAAATTCCTTCAGACCAGGCACACTGCAACCCCAAATATTTAAATAGAGCTGGAGTGTCACTGAGGGCTGAGCCTGCCTACATAAATAAGCTCCAGCAATCCTCAGATACCCACAAAGGCGAACTCTGGGCATCACTTACACCGGCACAGAAGAGAACAGAATCAAGGCCTTTGTGTTCAGTAATTTTGGCACAGTAATGTATTCAGCTCTCAATCACCTAAGAATCAAAGCAATTAAGCATAGGTTTTCTGCAGTGCATCTTAATTGTGCAGTCTTCCTTGCAGATGATAGATGATCAAGCTCACTTGGCAATGCAGAGCAGAAGACAGGAATGTCCGCCCTCTACCCAGCTACTGCCTCTTGATTCAGAGCTCTCCTTCCTTGCAGAGCCAGCGGTTGGTGCTCAGGGACACATACCCTTGACCGGCTGGTTTCCCATTCAGTGTCTTTGATCCCATTATTGGTACTGTATGACCTTGAAACACCCTTTATTTTTTATTTTTAAGTGGATTAGGAAAAAAGCTTCTTGGAGGGCTTAAAAGACTGTATGCTAAAGATGATTTCTGCAACCTGATATGGATTACCATAGTTACTCTATCCGAGCAGGGCAGCTTTCCAGCTTCTCTGCCAGGAATGATCTAAAAGCTTTTCTTTTATTGTGTCTTGAGGTGAGAGCCTGGCTTTAAAAAGCTTTCAGAATTCTAATTCTTTCCTCCAGTTTGTTGGCAGGGGGAGTCCAGCACCGCTCCATCTGATGTCTGATATCGCTGATAACCTACAAATGATGCATTCGGGATCTCCGATTGTGCATGTCCAATCACTTAGTTAATTGAGAGCACAGAGAGCTACAGCTCATGGCATCCCGATTATCTCTCCCATCTCTTATTCCACCGGCCTCTTTCCAGACATATTGTTTAAGGCTCATGGCACCTCTCCCTTCTTTGTGAACGTGTGCATTTGCTGGGCCAGAACTGTAGTTAGCAAGAGCAGCAGAATGTAAAGGGCAGTCTCTTGAGTCTTGTTATCTTCTTATGCACAGTAATAGCACAGTCTGCATGCCATTCATGATTTTTATTTAATAGAGTTTCCTGGTGTGTATTTTAGGATTCATTTAAAAATACATCAGTGATGAGCAGGGTAGGAAAAAGAAACTGAGCCAAAAATTCCTTCTAAAACCAGACCAATAACTATCTTCTCTTGCCTGCAGCTGACATTTAGGAGTATTCTTAAATCACTTAAAGTGATTTTTAAAAATCACTTCCGAAAAGAGGAGTCTGAGGGAGAGACTATTGGGTAGATTGCCTGATGCCAATATGAGCTGGGTGAAGAAATCGAGTCCTAAGTTAATGTTGAATTAATGCTGATTAGTGATGAGAGTGAAACTGGAAATGGCAGACTCTGTGTGGAATGTCTCAGCATTGCTCGTGGCACTTTTTTAATGATGAAAAATCCGGGTTACTTTATATAACACAAATTTCTTCCTTGGGGCTTTAACTGGGGCTTTGCAGTAGAGCTTGTCAGTCTGGCATGGGCCACTGCTCTGACCACAGCTGGGGCAGGGGGTATTTTTCCCATTTTATGTCTTTATTTGCAAAGTCCAAGATCTGCCAGGAAACCTGCAGCCGAGGCTGGGATAGACCCATTTCTCCCAGCCTCAAATCAATTCTTTATCCATGAGACTATTCTTTATCCTGCTGTACTGTCTGGAAATGATAAATTATTGCTTTAGATAACAAATACATTCTGCTTCCTCCTCCCCACTGCTTTCCTCTTGTTCATAGCACTGTCCTTTCCAGCTTCAATAGTTGGGTGAAAGCCTGTGCAGAATCCCAGGTCACAGTGAAATGTCAGCAAGCAAAACCAGTCCAAAATGTCTGGATTGCTGATACAGAGATGCTGCACATTCATCCATCTCCCTGTGAAATCAATAAGTGCTCTCAGCTCCCTGTACGAGGGGTCACAGCAGAGCCTTCACTGGAAGTTTTGTGCTCCAAACTCTGGTTTTGGCCAAGTGTCCTTAGAATCTAAGTGGTCTGCTCTCGAGGCTGCTCACTGCAGGGAGCACCAGAGCTGGTTCAGCCATTTACCACCAGATCCACCAAGCCCAGCACGGAAGACATTTAAAATGCCATGAATATTTAAACCAAACCAAAATCAAGCCCGTAAGCATCCTACTCTTCCAAAGCACGGGAGCTGTAACCAAATGCAGACACAGGTAGTTTACGTAATTAAAATTAAGCCTTCTTTTCCATTTCTCTTCTTTTCCTTTTCCAGCAGCGCCCCATTTAATGCCTGTGGCAAGATTCATCACCTGGAGGCTGTCTTTTTATGAGATTTGACAAAAGATCATTCAGGAGTCAGTACTTTGCCAAAAGCTAAGCGGTAAGTCTAGTGGCTTGCATATAATTACTCCTTTTCTTTTATGTCTTGATTTTTTCCCCCCTCCTCTTTTCATTGGGGTTTTGAGTTACTGACAGCAGAGCAAATGAAGTGTGCTCGTGAAGTATGAAGGCTTCGGTTTTGTACCTTGCTTTGCTTCCTGCTTCAGCTTCATTTTGCATGATTTCTGAGTAACAGCAGGAGCACTGCAAAGCCGTTGTGTCTTTATGCGCAAAACATACAGCTCTCCACTGAATTCCTAAAGGTTTCGTTATTATTTGATGAGGTAGGCAACAGCAGTTCTGACAGGGCAATATTAACTTGTTTAAAGGAGTACAGCAGGGAATGGGCAAAGGGAATGAGGTTCACAGATACCTTCAAAAAACCTGGTAGATTTTGGTAGAAAAGGTGGATTTTGATAAAAAGAACTGTTTGCCTTTGTGGATGAATCTTACATAGAAACCAGGCACAAAAACCCTCTTGGCAGCTAGATCCCTTCCTAAACACAACCATCCTTCAGCCCATAAAGTTATGGCTCTGGCTTTGTACTAATGTAGTTAAAGAGTAGATGTATCTGGGGCCCTAAATCATGTGCAGCAATAGCAGTGTGCTGCCAGGTGCATGCAGAAATGCCCCACAGTCACAGTTTTTCCTTTTTGGTAAAGTTATTTCTGAGCTTTTTGCTTGTCTTTTTTTCCTTAGGAGTGCTAGCAAGGCATTGTAAGCAGGGTAGGTGTGAAGGGGTGCTGAGAGGAACGCGGCACTGTGCCTTGCGTTAGGCATCTGGTCCCATCAAAGCCCAGAAACCTTCCAAAAAGGAGCAAATCCAGTCCAGTCTCCCCAAAAGTAAGCAGCTGCCTTGTGAATGAGCTCATGCTCACTTGGTCATATGAAATGTGTCTCTATCAATTTTAGAGAGAAGGTTGTTACTAGGAAGTATTTGCTAAGACTCAAGCAGGCTAGCTAGCTTTGGGGTTAAGTAATTCAAAAGCTGATGCAAAAGTACATTACTAAGTAGTCTAAAAGACATGGTTTTATGACAAAATTTATCAAAGAAACCTAATTTTCACTCTCTGATTATATTACATGTCTGGTTGACAAAAACAATTGTATAAATTCAGTGCATTTAGACTTTTGTAAGGTGTTTGCCTTGACACTGAATAGCATGCTGATTAAACATTAGCACTATTCGGTAACATTAGAATATACATTAAATGGATAACGAAGTGCCTGACAGAACTGAACAAGTGGCTGTCGATGAGAAATCAGGACTGCATGGACCTGTGGTTTCTGGGGCACGTACGGTTAAGTGTAAGTATCAGAGATCTCTGTTGCTCGTATCAATGGTCTGTAGCAAAACACAGGATGAACAGTTTTTGCAAAGCACAAGGATCAAGGAAAGAAGACTGGCACTGGGGGAGCTGAATCTTTTGGTAAAGAGGATGGGGATCCATCAAACTGCGTGTTGGTCTGTGCAAGGGCAGAGCTCTGCACACAGGAGTGTAGGTAGCGCCCAAGGGATGAAGGGAACAGTGTGCTGGAAAGCCTCTGTGCATCGATCCCACTGTGATGACTTGACAAAAGGAATTTATGTGGCTTTTAAATATATAAACATGAGAGTAGTGAGTAATGGGAAAATAGGTTATTTTACTTTTATGTGCAGCATCGCTAAAACCAGGTCTTAAATAGCAAAATGTTGTGTTCAATTTTCTGCTTTTTCATGGCTCCAGAGTAAGACTTGCTGCTTTCCTCCACTATTGACTTTCTTGGGACTTACAGCTCTGTTCGATTAGAAATAGCTGGGTAAAATACAGTGGTTTGTTGTAAGGTCAAATGGAAATCTAATGAATCTTCCTGGCCTTTGATTTGATGAAACTGTAACTGCATATGAACTCACAGGTATTAAAAATGATCTTACCTGATTTCAAAAGGAAAAACCCTACCAGTGTTATTAGCTTCCTCATGCGCAACAGTTGTTACTCATTCATTTTTAATGTTTTAATCTGGAAAGCTCATTGACATTTTGTTTTGGAACACACGGTGCAGCTCAGCAGTGGAGTACATGTGTTCCTGCAGCTGCACCATCTGGGGCAGGGAGAGGGACCAGGCTGCCTGGGAGGCCGCAGAGGTTCGGAAGGGTTTCTTCAAGTGCCTGAGCTGCTCCACTACCATCAACATGGTTTGCGCTGAGCTATTGTCAGTGCTGTCTTGGGCTGCTCCAGCACAGCTGGGGCTCTGCTCTCTGCTCAGAAATATCAGCAGCAACAGGTTAAGGTATGATAGAAGGAAGAGATTTATGATGCAAACCTGATTCCAGCATCAAGCTTTAAAGATTTAGAGGCAAAAGGAACAGCTACGGTTATGAAAAATGTCAAGAAGTGTTTCCCATTAGGGAGCAGAGGATGAATTCACCACGGCTTGGCCCAGCATGTCTGCTGTCTTCCCCATGCTGTAGTGCTCTGCTTCTGACATTAAAGCATTCACTTTGTGCTGAGGCTGTGGACAGGAGTGAACGTCTCATGCTCTGCAGCCATTAACCACCTTGAACATAACCTGCTCTTTGTCAAAACCCCCTCTTTGGATACAAATTCTGCAGTGCTCTTGCTCCCAAAGCCTTCCCAGGTGTGGATTGCTGCTGTCTTGCGGTCAAGCTCTCCCAAGGCGTAGACCTAGCTGAGTTTTGGCTCCAGCCTCAGTGTAGGGTAGACTTTATGGATTTCCCCTCATATTGTTACCGTAATGACTTACCCATTTCTAGCAACTAAACCTCAAATGCACCTGCATGTCATGTAGCTGGCAGTGACCTTAGGGACCTCGGTTACTGCAATTGTGGGCAGCAGGCACAACGCTCCAAGGCCAGTGCCTCTAAGTGGGAAGGAGGGAGTGTTGCAGGGGAGCCTTTAAATTCCAGAGCAAAACTATAATGAGCTGTAATCGTACCCAGAGTAACTTCACTGCTATAATTCTCAGCAGGAAAACAATTACATTGCAGCAGTATAACCAGACAGACATGCTGTAAATACAAAACATCCTTTGGAAATATATGCTCCATATTCTAAATACGTTTAGAATTAAGGCAAACAATTCTTTTCTAATTAGAATTCAAGGCAGACATGCCGAGGGGGTTGGCTATTTTTTTTCCTTTCTGCTTCTACTTTTTCATTTAGCATACACATGCAAAGGTGCTGTGTTAGTTAATAACGGCATGCTCAGGCTGTTGTCGGAGGGATGGCAGGGAACTGATCCTTGTTCTCGGTTGATAACTCTCCCCATTGCAGCTGGTTGTTTCTGTCCTTCTGAGATGAAAGCGGGTGTGAAGAGGGGATTTTGAGTGGGTTTTGGCACCGGAGAGGACAGCAGGACTGCTGATGCACAAAGCCAGATCTGCTGCTGGTGCTTCAGGGACGCGGCAGCTCTGCTGAGCTCGAAGGCTACAGCTGATGCAGTACCCTCAGTGCGTGCTGGTCACTAGGGGGGAATAGAGGACCGCAGAGCGTGTGTGGGTCATTGGCATGCTCCTTGTGAAAGCTGCAACTGCTCCAGGGTCTGTCTGCCTGAAATCCTGCTGCTTCTGCTACAGCAGAACCTGGAGAAGCAGCTGGATATAGAAGGGAAAGGATACGTTGCTTTCTTTCTTTATACCTTTATTTGGTGGAGGAGACCCTGGTTTGGGGCGTATTGCCTTTCCTTTCCCCCATACAATCAGGATTTGGCAGGTTGTCATTTTAAGTGGTGAGATGCTGATTTTCCAGGGGGTATTTCAATTGCTAGGCTTGAAATATGTTTCTGAACTCTGTTCAGAGACCCTAGAACATATGTAAGTGCAATGTTTTAGGAGCTTCATTCATCCTTTGAGGGGTTTCATGCAGCATCTGTCCCTAAGCTGCTCAAAGAAGAAAAATGTGGCTCTTTGCTGCTGCCTAGTGCAGCCCCTCATGGACAAGGGGAACCGTGCAGGCTGGGAGAGTTTCTAGTTTCTACCATCCCTTGTCCAGTTTGACAGGAGAAGGAGAGAGGTGGGAAAAGAAGAAACAAACAAACAAAAATAAGGCTATAAAAAAATGTATTTGGACATCTACAGAGTTCTCTGGGAACAGAGGTATCTTCTTCATGTATGTATTAAAATCATTCTCCTGTAATAGATTCAATCTGATGGTTTTATAAACCTACAAGAAGTTTTTCATTATCTACTGAATACTTAAGCTGGTTTTCTGTGGGGGAAGATAGAAGTTTATGTGGTTATATCAGTCAGGGTATGGCTTCATCCATTGCAATGCCTAATGCTGATTCTGGCCATGACTGCTGAAATTCTAGCATCTTCTGTACGCCTCCATCCTATTTCCACTGGTGTTAGTGGATGTTTTACCATTGTCTTTAATAAGAGTGACTATGTTGTAGAATTTAAGGACAGTAGGGTGAGCTGAGGTTAAGTAGGATAAGTACCGGTACCCATCACAAATGGAAGTACTGCCCAAGGCAGAAGATCAGAACAGTGCCTTTCTTTAAAGACAGAAATAACCAAAATTTCACATTTTGAAAAAAAAAAACCAAAACCACCCAATAATAAAAAGACAGAGAAAGGAAAGGAATAAAAGAGAGATCTTCCAGAGATCACAAAGCCAAACCTAGCAGCTCTTTACTGCAGCTCTCAGAACTTTACAAGTGCAGCCCATAAGGATGAAATGCATGGCTTGGGGGAGAGAGCTAAATCAGGCTCCTAGCACAGACCAAAAGGTTGTTCTACAGATATGTTTGCCACTGCAAGTAAGGGCTGTGAAGCAAACAAAGGGGAGTACAGCTAATGTTTAACTGCCACTGTACAGCCACTAAGGTACTTCTGCCTTGTCTGGAAGCTTATACAGGGAACAGGTTTCTCTTCTCTTTGCTAGCATGTTATAAACATCAGTTTCTCCCACATATGCCCCTTTTCCACGCTGCTTCTTTCTTACTGTGGGAGTAGGGAAGACAGTTTCAGGATGGAGCTCTAGATTTATAATCATTGAATTCCCATTCATGTTTTCAGTGAAAACACTAGTTTGCATGTATCAGAGCAGCAGCTTGCAAGAGCATAATCACTTCGTGTGTGTGTAAAAGTGCAGATATGTATATACACAGGTATACATGCCACAGATGCAAGCAAGCATCATTCTGCTATACCTCTTTATAGCTTTTGGTCTGAAGAGAACATGGATTTTCCTGCGCATTTGTCTTCTTTACACTGTCTTGTAAAGACAGTGCACTGATTTGATTTGCTTAGAGTAACAGGAAGACACAAACAACACATGGGGTATGAAGGAAAATAAGCAATTGTCTTTACGTTTTGTCTATATATATACCATTAGCTTCACACCAAACATGACTCACTGGCAGCAGGTGTCCTGCTGTTATGTTAGGCAGATTAGTAATGACTCAGAGGGGGCTGCTCTCCCTATATGGCATCCCCCAGGGAAGCTAAAAATAGTTCAGAGACTTCCAGCAAAGTAAAAGTATTTGTGGGCTTTGAGCGAAGTCTGCTTCTGAAGGTAAGAATCAGAGCTGAGCTGTTTAATCTGCCAGTCCTCCTTCTTTATTTCTTGTTTTTTTCCTCTGTGAAGCTTGCCTTGGCAGTTGATCGGCAAATGTTATCTGGCACAAGGCTGGGAGTCTGGAATTATAAGCAGTTGCTTTCCGTGTTTGTGGAAACAGGGTGGGGATTGACCAGTTAAAAGAAATCAGTGTAGCAGAGAGCATTTGCAGCTGAGGCAGAGACAACAGAGGAATGCGTCTCAGTCAGAAATAGTTGCTTTTTTTTTCCCTTTCTTTTTTTTTCCCTCTCTCAGTTGCTGGAGAATCTGAACCGCATATGAGCAATCACAGCATGTGACTCTGCTCTGAGTAGCAGGAAAGCTATTGCTGGCAGTTACACCCACCATGAAACAAGTCCAGTAAGCAAAGTCCTCTGCAAAGTTATTGTGGCAGCAGAATATGAAAAGAGAGGAACTGTTTGTATTTCTGAGATGTGTGCAAATCAGAGTGCTACGTGTGCTCCATGGAAGTGTGGCTGGGGAGACTTTCCAGCCTTGCTGGTAAATATCTGTATATCAAACACGCTGATAGGCAGACTACTGCCTAAAAGAAACACATACTGTTTCAGATGAAACCTGTGCAGGATAATTACATATATGTGTGTGTATATCTGTGTGCATTCACATCTGCATGTATGCAGGGAGGTTGCGAGTTGCTGGGCTGCAGACAAGCCCCCCAAGCCTTGCATTGAGACAGCACCTATATGGATTTGCACTGCACAGAAATGGAGATGTAAGGGCTGAGCTGCACTTCTGAAAAATGAGATACAAGGGCTGCTTGTTACACCAGAATAACCTCATGGGCCATGATGGATTTCCTCTGATTTTTCAAGTGGCACCACCAATATTGATAACAAGTGACTTTGGTGTTGTGGAAACCATATAAAAACCTGACAGCCTCACACAGGGAATCTCTGAGGACAGCAGTGTGCATGGTACACCTGCATGGGCCTCTTCACTGAAAGCTGCCATCCCCTGACTCTGAGTGTTAGGGGATAAGGAATTTCTATGTGTGTCCCCTTCTCTGCCCTCATTTAGTGCTGGTTTTGGCAAATGAGTTCCAGAGGGGTGAGCATGTCCAGGGGCCTGGCTGTGGAGGTGATGCAACTTTGATCATCGCAAGGCTCCCGCTGCTTGAGCTCCAGCTAGAGGTGTTGCAGCCCATCAATGGCATGCCTTGGATACCTGGGCTGCTCTTTGAATTGGTACCAATTCCCAGCTGGGTCAGTACCTCCCTCGGCTGCAATGGGGAAGGAAGGTGACCAGCAAACAGCACAAGCTGTCTAATTTTAGCTCCCTGATGTTGGGCCAACTTCTGCCAACAACAGTGTCAACGGCAAAACCAACATTAATTTGAGTGGGAAAAGGACTGAACCCAAATTAATATATGCTGGCCTGTGTAATTATCTTTATTGGCTGATGGGGAAGGAAGACCTTACTCACTCAATGCATTTCTATGGCTGCCTGGCTGTGCTCCAGTGATGTACCAGCCTGTGAACAGACGGGCTGGAAGAGGGGGACAGGAGTGCTATATCCCTTCACGAGGGGCTGTAATTCACTGTCATCCCCAGATGATTAAATCCTGCTTATTTCAAACAGGCAGGTAATGGAGCAATGCCCACAAATATGGTGGGTAGGATTTAGCTCCAGGTGCTTGTGGAAAAACTTTTCCTATTGAGTCCAAAGTTCAAAATCCTAATCCCTGTGAGTGGCCATAGAGGAGAGCACTTTGATTTTAGCGGGTGTTAAACACTGCCTTTCTAGACTGGTATAAAGAGTGAAGATTGAAGCAAATAGCAATATGCTCAGAAGCAAAAGGTGACAGGTCAGCTTCACTAAGTGCTAGAGATGGACACAGACTAAAGAGAAATCCTATTTGGCAGCACAGAGAATCTGCTGGGCTTGGCAGCCTGAAGCCTACTCTATGATAATTGTTTTCTTCTCCAGTAAACCAATGTATTGATTAGGATAAGCAGAAAGGCTCAGTCCCTATAGAGCTCTGCAGGGCATTTTACCACTCTGCTTAGTTCAAATGGTCATGGTTGATATTCCTGTGTTTTTCCTCTGCTGAGCGAACTGGATATGACAGGGGACAATGTAATTTAGGGGTTTTTCCTCTTTCTGCAAATGAATTGCCACATGTGATTTCATACACTCACACTTGCATATTTATGGGGAGTCCCAAAACCTAATTTCCATTGTGCCAACTCCTGTTTAGCACAGACTTAATTTTGCAACTTTTAAATAATTTCTCTTGACAAAACAATATTGTGGGATATTGAAACAAAGCAGACACTTTAATAGAAGCATGCTGAAAGCATTCTGCCTGGAAGCACACACCGATGTTATCTTAGCTCAATGACCAGTTAAAATAATGCGGGTCCAAAATAGCATAGAAATGTGGAGCTGTTCCTGACCCTTGTATGGACTCTCCAATGCTCTTGAATCTCCCTTTTTTGCTATGAGGCAGTGCACAGATAATCTGCAATTGAGAGGGTTCTCTAGCTTGTTTTCTGCTCTTAATAATAATCTATGGCAAGGATATCAAGATGCAAACCATGCCAGGCAAGCTAATAGGAAGGAGGCTACCATCAGTAGATGCTGTCAGTAATCTTCCTGCAAAGACTATAGTGATTCTTTGGGCTGGTCTTCTTTAGCTGGCCATCTGCTTTGCATTCCCTGGTGGTGCTTCAGTTTGGATCTCCGGTTTGTTTGTCATTTCAGTCTCCCACTTTATTATTTCCAGAGCCAAGTGAACCGCTGCCAACGCCAATGCAGTGAGATTGCATTGTGAGCTTTGCGACATGGTATACTTTCCTCTTTATCTTGAAGCCTCAGCTCCTGGAATTAGTTGATTATGTTTGAATCCCAGCATTCATTTAAAAGGAAAAAATAAGTAGATCTCTGCTCCTCATGAACTAAGGAAAAAGCTTGAAAAAGAGGGATTCCTGCAGGCTTAGCAATCACAAGCCAAATAAAAAGAAGCATTTTTTTTTGCTTCCCCCCGTCCCAACATCAGGCTGTTTTTACAATCATCCTATTTCTGAGTCTCTCCCAGTTTGTGAGTGCTGGGTGCTGGCAAACCTGAGCGGCAGCTGTTCATTTCTAAAGGCAGGGAAAATAAGTAGTCATCTCTAATAGGAAAAGTTACTTTATATTTGCCTGGGTTGCCTTCCTCTCTGCTCCTGCCTGTGATCAGCACGGCACTGGGAACCCATTGCAGCAGCTCAGAGAGCAGCTCACACCCCACTAAGTCCCAGTGAGAAATAGGAGGACAAGATGTTGTGTTACCAGAACTGTGATTCCCTTGAGGTCAGGAGTGGCAGCTGCTGCTGTCACTGACCCATAACTTTAAATAATCTTAGCTATGTATATGTGGCATTTCTGTGCTCATGGCTCATCTGAAATGTCATTAGGGCTTGCCCAGTTCTGGGGTGGAGGCTGTCACTCCTTTCCCAGCCTGGGGATGTATTTGGGATGCAATTACTAGAGCTATGAAGGGCCCATCATTTATGTATCAGTTTGCCTAGAATACTCTTTTCTTACTTTGATTTTTCTGTGGGAAAAGAGATGACACTTAAGACTGATTTTAACAAAATATGTTTGTTGGTCTGGATTTTTCATCACTCTGGGCTGGGGCCTTAGGGAAACATATTTGCTTTTATTGCTTTTTTCTGGTAACTAAATGGAATTAGCATTCCCTGCCATTGCTGGCCAACTGGATGCAGTGCAAGTCAGTGCAAACAAAGGGTAACAACTGTCATGAATCTGCAGCAGGAAAGTATTAAAAATTAAAAGAACAACAAAAAAGAACATGAACAGCCACAGGTCACATTTGTTGCTGGCCTGACGATGGAACTGATGGTGCTTGATACTTCCCAGTTTTGCTGATATGCTTTTGTTTTCTTTTGGTCTGTCACATTTCTTCAGTACTTTCACTGTTATTTGTAGCTGGAGATGACATGAACACAAACATTTTCCATGTAACCTACAGCACGTGGAAGGAGTGCATGTACAGAGGCGCCTGCATAGGGCATTCATTCATGCCCTTTCCACATACTGTTAAAAAGCACTCGCTGTCATTCATAGGCTTTTTAGATGGGCAAGAAAACCACCAGGCCTTCAAACTGTGTGATGCTGAGGTGGACAAAAGAAACTTCTTGCTAGTTAATCAGAGTTTATTTATACTTAATTTTATCTGATGCTGTTCTATTGATGCTGAGGTTCCCTGGCACAGTAGCAACTCATCAGTCACAGAGTATCTAGAGTTAGTTGGGGACTTCTAAACTTCTGTAAGAATTCTGCCAACAATTAACTTTATAGTCCTGTAGTAGCAACTCAATGAAATTGCCAGAAGCAACCCCTCTGATTTGTGCATCCATACTTCTGTTGAAGTTGCTCCGCAGGTCACCAGTAATCATTCTTCTTCCTCAGAAAATTCCGTAACCTAAAGAGAGGGAAGAAGATCTGAAACAGGAGAACATCTTCAGCTTAGGTTTGTTTTTCAACTATGCCCCTTGTTTAACATTGTTTAGTTGGGAACTGATTTTGCAAACCTCCAATGAACCAAACCTGGCACTTCATTGGAATTTTAAGGGAAGCAAGGGGCCTGGGCTCACAGAGAGGAGGGAAGAGCAGCAAGTGGGCATGTGATGGACAAGTTCTTCATGAATACAAGTATGAGCTGTCCTGGTAACCAGTAGCTACCGAGTATATTGCAAATTCTTTCAGTTTTCTACCTTGATTCTCAGCTCAGGAATAAAATGTGTAAGGAAAGCAGTCATTGCCATCTGGTAAAACCAAAGCATTTGCATATAGTGGCAAAACAACCAACTTTTTAAGGTAGAAAAAAACATTTCCACTGATCTCATTTCCAACACATGAAACTCAAAGGGAAAATGAGCTGTCTTGCTGCTGAAGCCTTTGTGCCCCACGCAGGGTAGCTGAGTACCGGGACGATGCTTGGCAGGTTGGGCACTCAGAGGCCAGATGGACCAAAGGGATGGAGTATTGAGGGTATGTCAGCGCAGCCAGAAGCAGGGGGAGCTGTTCAGGATGAAATGAACACTAAACCTTGCTTCCTTTATTTTTTCTGGATCCTTTGGAAAAACCGCACTGATTTATCTTAGCCCTCTTGAGGGCAGCAGGGAAGGATGTCCTGGAAGTGCTGTCCTGTGCCAGCTATGCTCGGGTTATCTCAGATCCCAGGGGGTGCGTGTGCTGCACGTAGAGGCTGCTGCGGGCTGTTCTCCCCGGGGCCACCTTCTTGTAGAAAAGGGCCACTTGGCTGCTGGACGCAGTCTCCTTTGCTAAAAGGCTTTGGTAGGGAGATGGATGGGGAAAAGGAGGAGGAGAAGAAACATACAAAAAGGAGGAAGGGAGAAGAAACGTTGGGGAAAAGGGGGAGGTCGTGCGAAAAGGGAGGCACTGAAAAAGGGGGCCTGGCAAACCCAGTCCTCTAACGACCCAAATACGGGTCTCCGTAGAATTAACATATAAAGTGAGGGCCTGGCA